>CABHPH010159054.1:2857-47397 GCA_902168325.1 Peromyscus nudipes | reverse complement strand
TCCTGATATTCAGTCTCTTCATTCCACTAAGGGATGACTGTTTCCAGCATCTCTTCCCTTCACATATGTTTATTAGGATATCTGAAATATCAGAACTGTAATTGTACTGTGATCAATATTTTTAGTTTAAAGAAAATAGGGAGGTGAGTGACCTTGGAGGAGAATGAGCAGTATCTGCAATCTGCATATCAGTTGGGAGGGGTTGACTGTTGAGAACAGCAGGATCTATTCTGTGTTTCTAGACAGAAGGTGGAGACCACTATTCACAGAATGAGTACCTTTTCACTGTCTTTGTGGGAAGCAGTAAGAAGCAGTCGAGTTAAATGATATCAATATTACTCCATGCTACTCTTTCATACTGCTTTTGGTGAAATAACTGTGTTCTCAGGGATACACCAAAGAAAGTTGGCTTTGATTAAAATAGCATTTGGCAACAGCTTTGCAAAACAGCACCTTTGTTGAAGGATCTAGGTCATGTTGCAATGTGAGAATTTCCTTCATACTCATTTTTTTCCCTATGTGCCAAACATGACCCTATGGCACCTTCTTTTGGAAGTTTGACAATGACATTGTTCAGCTCTTGGATGACCTTCAATGATTTGATTTTACTTAGCTTTCAACGACATATCTGAATCTCACCTGTTATCCCGAGGGCTCTGTTTCTCCTCCAGATGGAGCTGCCAGCTCTGAATGATCACTTTAATATTTGGGTATGATTGTTGCTTGGTCACTTGTGGCTGAATCACAGAAACTTAAAGTGTTGTTCTCATAGATGGCCACACCTAAATGCTCTCAACAAGAGAGTAAATGCCCCAAGACTGATGAGAATGAGACTGGACAGTTTTTGCCAAGTAGAGATGAATCCATGGATTCAAACTGCAAAGTAAACTGAACATGATATCCCTTTGTGGTTGAAAATTGCCACTTTAGGGAAGAAAGATCATTATGGGCATGATTGGCAAGAAAGGACGATTTGTGTGGCATGCTTTCTGAGCTTAAACAGAACCTTGTATCTGTCTGACCATCATCTACTCAACACGTCTTCTGTGTTTTGAGAATCACAGCCAGGACTAAGTAACCCATGTGTGCTTCATGGAAAGGAACAGAAAGGTTAGATGGTGGCTGTTTAGATGGATCCCATGGGATGGGAGTCACTTTCTCTGTGGCTTTTTATTCTAGTAAAAAAGAAAAGGGTGGGCTTTGGCTTGAGAAGATTAAATGTATCTGCTTCAGAAGAAGGGATTAGCCCCTAGATGGGTGGTGTGACTGAAGCCAGAGAAATGCCACTGGGGACTTAAAGAGAGAAGAAATCTTCGAGGCAGTGCTACCTGCAAACTAATCTGTCCCTCTTGTAAAGACAGAGCATAGGTCAGCTCAATATTGACAGCTTCAAAAAGGACAATCGGGTTAAATGGTGGTTTGTT
Organism: Peromyscus nudipes; assembly: GCA_902168325.1. Taxonomy (NCBI): domain Eukaryota; kingdom Metazoa; phylum Chordata; class Mammalia; order Rodentia; family Cricetidae; genus Peromyscus; species Peromyscus nudipes. The sequence continues at coordinate 45,973 of CABHPH010159054.1, read as the reverse complement.
TTCATTTCTGATAGGCACATTGATAGGAAAAGTTTAAATGGATACTTTGGAAGCCACATCAAAGATAATGACATCTGTACAATAGTGGTTCAAATCAACACTCCCAAGCCCCAGCTAATAACATAACAACTTTGTTTATTGAGCCATCCACTTAAACAACCTGAGGAAACGCCTGAAAAGGTGAAGCTGTAATCGCATGAAAATAATGGTTGCTTTGTTAAGAATTTTCTCCGGCCTCATTGTTATCTATTACAGTAATTACCAGCCCTTCCCTTTATTTCTTAGGGCACTGAATTACAGACATTTTATTCTGGAAGAGCTCAGAGCATCTGAAGTAAATATATATATATATATATATATATATTTAAACCCCCTTTTTTTGGCCAGTGGATTATATAGAACCTTTATTTTACATATAAGATGATGACAGACAGGTGTCACTTTACCAACACCAAACTCATCATTTCTTTCTGTGGGCAAAGACTCAGGAATAATAGTGGAACTACAGTTGTTGTTAGCTGAACTTAAACTTCAGAATGGGGTACACTGCATAACTGCTTAGTTCCAGCGTGAAGTCTACATAGCAAAGACATGAAAATGACATCACCAAGATAATATCCTAATGCAATTCATTCTTAGATGGCCATCAAGCAGCCGACTATTTCAAATTCTTCTCAAGCGGTTTGAAAATGGAAAGAAATAGTCCCCTTTCATGTGTAGTACAGAGGGGCTAGGTCTCCGTAGTGGAATCCTTGTCTAGCATGCATGAGGCCTTGGGTTCCATCTTCTACACTGCAAACCACTGAAAATCCAGCCGTGACTCACATTAATAGTGCTATTCCTTTTGAAGAGGGACTTAGCAGTTTGCCTTCCTGCATAACAAACAATGAATTAGTTGACAGTTGCCTTTGTGTATACTGCACAGTAACCATGGATGTAATGTTACAGACACACAGGAGTCATAAGGATGAAGATTTGGGCACATGGGCTGTCACTGGGAAGATTAGTAACAACATCTCTCATATACCCCCAGGAAACACTGTTCCATTGTGGGACACCCCCCATTAAGAAGATTAGTATACAGCAAGCTTTCAGGAGACAGTGGATCAACTCCAAGCTCAAGTTTCCATTGGGTTTAATTTAAAAAGAAAACTCATCAGAAACAGTGCAATCCTCCTGTGTCATAATGGAAGTATTCCTTTAAATCCTACAAAACTGAAACTTGTTTATTTTCTAAACTCACTTGTGTGCCATGGCCTGGGTATAACTGAGCATAAAAAGGATAGATGGATAGATAGATGATAGATAGATAGATAGATAGATAGATAGATAGATAGATAGATAGATACATACATACATACATACATACATACATACATACATACATACATAGATGATACATAGATATATAGATTAATAAATAAATAAACCATATGCAATGAATGACCATGGGACTTCTCCCTTTGTTATCTGCCCACTAGATATTTTTTGATTTTGCCTTTTTCACAAATAAAAAGATGATGGTTGATTTTAGAATGTAACCCTCTTTCCAAATAAAGATTGGCCTTCATCCACTGGACCATGGTTGATGTGTGCCTTGAAAAGTCTCTCCCCTTCTCATCAGCTAGCTCTGAAACAATTAGAATGCCTTTTGTCACCAGGGCATTTTCCATTGGTCACCTCCCTTTCTTTATTTCCCATGGATCCATGCCACCTGTAACATATCCTGACAGAGCAGCTCAGCTGAGAAATGTTTTTTTCTGGTCTATCTTTCTCTCCTTCATCTACTTTCACCTAGTCCTACCCACTCCTCCCAAGGATGCTGTGATAGCTTTTTCTACTCTGCTTACAAACTGGTCAAGGGATTAGGCAGGGTATGCAATGCAGTACTTTAGCAAGAATGTATGGAAGCTCATTTGCCTTAAGCTCATCTCCTTAAATTTCTTCCTATCACAACAAGAATCAAAGCAAAACCTGAAATATAAAGAGAATAGACTCTGAAATTAATTTGGGGCAGCTGGGGAGTAAGATGACTGTTTTTACAAACCAGGTTAATTACAGAAAATCGACAAAAAAAAAACACAAGAAAATATAGCGGTATCTAAAAGAACTAAGCAAACAAGAACAGGTCTGTGACAATGCATAATGAGGAAATACAATCCTGACCAATATTTAAAATGTTTGTCATAGGACCCAGGAGTTGATTGGATGTAAATCCACTGGAAGGATAAAAGGAAACTTTTGCATGTAGCATCCCCAACAGGTTCTGCTATTGCAGTGACTCTGAGCTTGAGATTGTGGGAAAGTGTGAAGGGCCAGCATCCTGAGGTGAGGCAACAAGGAGAGAACTGGCTGGAGGCATCCAGAGGCAAAGCTAAGGAGCCTTCCAAGTCCTCTGGGATGATGAGTTGAAAGTGGTCATTCTCTTTCCAAATGACTAGAAATGGGCATGAATTTAGGATTGGGATCAATGAAAGAATGGATCTTCCCCACAAATTAAACATCCATCCCAAAGCTAAGGGACCAGTTGAAGAATCCAGGCACTTTGACTAGATTGCTTGAGCTCTAATTATGATTGATTCCCATAAACAGAGCTACTCGGAGCTAATTTCTTAGTTTTCCTAAGCCTAAATGTGCTAATCTATGAACAGAAATTATTATATTATTAGCTGTCTTTTTGAGAAGAGGCAACTCCTGGAAGGCACATGCTGCCCATATTAAACATTTATATTCATAGTAAAACAGCTGCACTCTGTGCACATGATTTCCAATAAAGAGATTCCTGTGGCAAGAAAATATAGATGTATATATAATATTTCCATGTTCTTCAAAAATATCGATAATGTAGCACTTTAAAGATTTCATTTAAATATTTCCTAATGTATCTCGTTAGTGTGTTTCTAATAAAATGAGATGACTTGTGATTAAAGTGTGTGAGAAGACATACTTACGCTGTTTCTGAGTCATAGTTTGGGGGATACTGTCAGTTCAGAAAAGCAGTGCTTAGGAGAACCTGTATAGTTTGTGAGGGCTCTTCAAGTGCACCCTTCCTCGGCATTTACAGCAAGCCACTAAATGAAAGTCTCTCAATTCTCTTACCTTAACTTGGCCTAAGGATGTGGTCCCTTGTAGGAGACCAGTTGACTGTAAAGGCCACAACCAGCTCTATCATTTTATGATGTTGGCAGTCACTAAGCATACTTAAGGGGAAGGCTCTAGAGAGAGAAGGCATGCCACCAGCCTGGCTGATCCATAGGCAAGAATGATAGTCTCCACCACACCAGGAGAGAGACGCCCTGGTTTGCAGACTCATCCGAGGCACCTGTTTTCTAATGACCTGACAGCAAAGAAAGCGTATAAAGCAATCCCAAATTCATCAATATAAACTCAAAACTCCTTCTTTATGGGGAGAAGGAGTCTTTATGGGGTCAAATCGAGCAGCATGTCCTCGTGAGGGTTCTGCAGCGCTCATGTTGTCCCGGTCCCCAGACATTCCAGAGCATCTCTGATTCCACATCACAAAACCTATAGATTATCATCCATGATTTATTTGTTTGTTTGTACATTTTTTGTTTTTGTTTTGTTTTGTTTTATGGCTAATAGGAATGACTTTCAGTAACTGCTTCAGTGGTTAACCATGGCCCTTCTCTATTAGGGAAGTTTCCAGCATTCATAGACTTGTCATATAAAGGACCAGTTCTATTAATTACAAATTCTCAATTTTCGGTGTAATTAGTTCAAGAGTCATCTGCACAAAACTCTGGGTTAAGAAATATTCATGTGGCCTAAAGAAAGATTTAATAACTGAGCTCATAGACTTGTTGGGCTATAAAAGAAATGGCAAGAACCCAATCATGGAGGTGATTTAAAATTGAGCAATCTACTCTGGTACAAAATTCAGTGGCCTCCAGGGTGTGCTGAACAAAGCAAATTAATCGAGATGGAGGACACCTTGTGGCTTGGTTCCGCCTTCTCTCCTTAAATTACATATTAAATACATGTGTGTTTTTAAGAGAACAGAGAACAGGGAGCCATGAACGGAAGATGTCACTATCGCAACTAGTTTCCTTCACTCTGGACTCCTGCTTTCCCAGAGTGATGATGTCATCACACCCAAAAAGAGATGCCCGTAGTCTCAGGTGTTCAGTGCACAGCAATGTTAGTGTTAGATGGAATGGAAAATTACCAGCATCACTTAGAAAAATACGGTAGTAAATATCCCTGAGCTAGGAGTCAAGATTCCATGGTATGAGTTCAGATGTTTTGTTAACCAGCTGTGACCATGGGCAAAACTGTGATATTGTACCCTGTAAAACAAGCACACAGTGATGCCTAAGTTCCATCAAAGCTCTGCGAGTTGAAATCATCATAATTTTAGGTCTTTGATACTGATCTCACATAGGTGGGTGCATATACAAACACATATATAATATGGAAATAAGTAGGATACCATTGTAATTTCAGGATTCAGGACCTTCATGTATTATTTTCAGAAGTTTATCTAATTCTATCACACAAAGTTAACCATTTGAGAGGCGATTACAAGGAATATGGGACAACTTTTAACTAAGAAATAAATCACCCTATCTCAATGAAAAAGGACACCAGACTCACTTGGCACCCAATTGTGTAATTCAATCTTCTTCCCACCCCCCTATACACTCATCATTAGAAAGCTACCATGTCCCAAGAACACATAAAATGTGGGAAATGTGTGGACCCGGCCTTTTTACTGCTTGTGATATAACTGAAATGCAAGACTTAGCACTAAGTCAGTCCACAAATGTTTACAGAGCACCTGTTCTATTCAGTTCCTGTTCTTGGTGATGAACTAGGGGGAAGGACAGCTTGACCTATAACAGGAAACAAATATGTGGCCAACAGGAAGACTGGAATAGCTTCAAAAACAAGATGGACTGGTCTTGATGGAACAGGCCTGTAATCCCACATCTTGGGAAATTGAAGGAGAAAGGGTGGCTCAGAAAATCACAAAAGGGGAAGGGAGCAAGGGAAGGAGGGAGGATGTTTGGAATATGAATCTTCAGATTGTACTTTCTCTTAAAGAAGTTCTTTGTGAGCCAGGCTCCATCACCCACACAGAACTAGCACCAGTTATCTTCTGAGTAGTTGATAAGCCATTATAGCCTTTCACCACCATCCACTCCATTCCAGACTTCCCCTGTCCAACAAGTAATGGATAACTTTTAAAACAATAGGCAACTACCATAAGACTGCATTTAGGCTGGAGAGTCCCTGATAGGATTTCTTATCCAACTTTACTGTGATGAAGTCGATAATTAAAAGTTGTTTATGTTTACATTATACAGCCTGCTTGCTACATGAATACTTGTGAAATGACATCACTAATCACTTAGCATATTTAACACCTCTCATAAAGACATGCCCTCTGAGCAAATTTCAAGTGCATGGGATAATAGTTACTATATTCACAAAGCTGGGAATTTCTTTCCATAACTTCCTGATCTGCAATGAAACTTTACATTTATCAAATATCCCCTCTAGCCTTTGCCTCACCTCTATGGCTGGCAGCAACACTTTACTCTCAGGTTGAGTTTGGCACTTTTAGATTCCACATGGAAATGAGGCCATGCAGTATTTGTCTTCCTATGTCTGGTTTATTTCATTTATTTATTAGCATGGTGTCTCACAAGCCTTTACATGCCGTTGTGAATTAAGGGAACTCTTTTGCAAAGTTTGAACAATATTATATGTATGTATACATATATCACATTCCACCAGCTGTCCACTATGTTTTCTATATCCATTTAATAGTTGAAATTTAAATTGTTTCTCTCTTTGTTACAGTGAACATCTCAGAAATAAGCATGAGAATACAGTCTTTTCGATGTACTAATTTTGCTAGAATATTGAAAAGTACTTAAAATATCTGGATAGCACATCTGTCTTAAGTGATTATTTGCTCTGGACATCTTGTTCCATTTTTGGTGATTTGGTTGATTGGTCTTTTGTGGTGCTGAGGATAGAATGCAAGACATTTTACATGCCAGCCCAGTCCTCCCCCACTGAGCTCTATATCAGCCTGTTTGTGCTTTTGAATGTGTGTAGACATTTGTTGCAGACAAATGTAAGTGTATCATGACAAAGCATCCCTGGCCCAGACAGGTGAGTTCAGCGTGCATCTTCCTGAGAACAGAGGTGGAAACCTGCATTTTGCCACTTTGAAACCCGTTTTGAACAGAGAGGTTTTCAGAAATTCTGGAAAGGCTTTGCAGCAGCCCCAGAACTTGAGTACCATCACAGAAACAAACCAAAGCACAGATTCACTGGGGAAGGAGAGAGCATTGGGGCAGCTAGTATGTTTCCACATGAATGAGGTCATGGACCACCTGGCTTTCTGTTCCTGGCTTTGCTCTGTGAACACAGTGATCTTCAAGTGACAACATTTCACCCTTTTAATGGCCAAATAGTATTTGATTGTGTGTGTATACCACAAAATAGTTATCACAAGCTGTGGGGGTCTACATACACCATGGTATCGCTAGAAAGGGAGAAAAGAGTCAGATATTAAAGTGGTGATTGCCAGCAAACAAAATGTGCTGTTTCAAAATAGCTAAAAGAGGGTATTTTGAATCTTCTCGCATCAGAGAAATGATACATCTAGAAATGGACATCCTGATTACCCTGCACAAAGCAAGGATGTATTAAAACCACATTACACCACATAACCAAGTACAGTTAATTTTCAGTAAAAATTAAAACTTAGTTTGACATGAAATCTAGAAATTTGAATGATTTAGCTCAAAACGAAACACAGAAATGTCACCTGTAAGGAAACACAGAAACGTCACCTGAAAGAATAGTCATTAAAGATACTTATTTGTCTTAGATACAGTATTTGGAAAAAAGGGGAGCGGAGGAAACTGTACCTCCTAAATAGTCACTAAACATGAGCTGTAGCAGAGGACAATGCTGGAGCCATTGTCATCAGATGTGATGTGCATGAGCTGAGCTGTCTGTGGTGGTGCCCTCTGACACCACCTAATAAGCATGGTGGGATCTGGAATAAATCTTAGGTGGAAGATGTCAACAGAACTGCTTTTCACTTACTGATGTGTGCACAAGTGGCCAACCAGGTAGGGTTTTTGTTGTTGTTGTTGTTGTTGTTGTTGTTATTGTTGTTTTTGCCACTTGTCCCCAGAATTCCAATAATCAACCAGATTTCTCTGGGAAGTCAGTGATTGTCTAGGGGGCATCGGCTGGAAGGTCCTAGGTGGTTTTGTTCTCATGCACACATGGCATTTCAAAGGGACGGTAGGACCCATGATGTGACATGGGCTAGGAAACTGGCGGGAGCTGAGAAGAGAGAGGGAGGCTTTGACCCAACTTGTGATAGAGTGAATATGTGGTCTTCCCTGGGTCCCCTCTGACTTACCAAGAAAGCATAAGGAGGGACTCATGCATGCATGCACTCATGCATGTCCGCACACGCATACATACACACAACACACATACACACACACATACAGGATAAGTAAGAAAAGCTCTGCCTCCCACTCTTCTATTCTGCATTTTGCTCATTGGACAGGCTTAGCATGCACACAAATATTGGTAGCTGTGTTTCTGTGTGGTTGAACACCCAGGAGGCCAAAATCCCAACCTGTCAAGCCAGTGTCTGCTTGACACTCAGGCACCCTGGGGTGGTCAATGTAAATCAGGCCTCCCATTTGTCTGATTAAATTTCTCTTCAGCACTAACACAGGCTAACACAGGCCATCAGGAAGGCCCTGGGACTTTCTGTAGCCTTGGGTTGCATTCAGAGGGCATAAACTTGGCTGGTAATTATTTCCAGCTGTAGGGAAAGAGGTAATGAATGAATGAAACACACTGATAAGCAATAACCTAAGCCTCTTTTCCTCCCTATCTTCAAATAATAAAACAACTTCTATCTAATCAGCCTTTCTGAGTGATTTAATCTGTTTTGCATTTGTGTGTCTGTGGTATGCACTATATATGTGTGTGTATTATAATGTATATAAATGTGTGTGTGTGTGTGTGTGTGTGTGTGTGTGTAGGCCCAATTTTAAATCAAGGGTCATCCTGGATCACTCTCCATTTTAATTTATTGAGGCAGAGTCTTTCACTTGAACCTGAAGCTCATCCATTTGGCTAATCTGGCTCCAGGGATCCCCCCATGTTCTGGGATTGCAGCTGGGCCACCATGCCCACCGCATATATGTGGTGATGGGAATACAAACTTAGATCTTCACACTTGCTTGCGGTGATTTCCCCACTGACTCAGCTCTTTCTGTATTCTTGCTGTGAATCTACAGTTGCAATAGCACATAGACTCCATAGACTCATCACCTTCTAGCATGGCACATTCTAGGGACCTGGAAACAACAGGGATCACAGAAGTTTAAAATGTATAAAATCAAAACATATAAAATGATCAGTTTCTTTTTTATTAACTTACTCTGTAAATAATACTCTGTATTAACTATAAGGTAAAATAAACTGTCCAGAGAGGGGAGTGATGTGTGCTAATGAAGTCATCACCAGAGATGTCGTGGTCTGCATCTCTGAGGCAGGAGGCTTTTCTGGGAAATTGGAGTGGGAAAGGTGTCCCAAAGAGAAGCAATGGCATGAACCATAGCTTAAAATGGAGCTTGGAGTTAATAGATTTATCCCACAGTTACATGAGTTTCCTTGAGGATCTCTAGGAATGAATTCATACTTGTTGCGGTGGGACCATGAAAGCAGAACAGTTGGCTATGGTCTGAGCAGCAGAAGATCGCGGTTAAATATTGTTTGCTGAGGCTAGAAGCTGTTGTAACAAATAAGGAAACAGCCAGAGCATGGGCAAAAAAGACAGATTATTCCACATTTGTGTCAACTGAACAATGTGAGTTTGAAAAATGGGTATAGAAAATGACAATAAAAGAGTTAGTGTGCATATTTTAGAGACAGAAAAGGTTTCAAAGAATGAAATCTGCAGAGAAGGAAATGAAAGTGCTCTTTGGAAATAAAAAGAAAGGAAAGAAGGTCAAATGTTGACTATGGTGACATGCTTGGATTGCAGTCTGGGGAAAGAGCTACTGTCCTGCATATTGTCTACCTTAGTGGCCCTATGAGTCTCAGAAGCCATGCAGACGCTGGGAACAAACGTATTTATTCTGTGTTTGAAACTGAGGGGCACAGGTGTCATAGAATCACGGGCCACGGCATCTGAAGAATTGTGAGATCAGAGATGGAGTCTATCTGTCCAAGTGTGTTGCCTCCTCAGGTGTGCTCTCTTAACTCCCCAGCATGTGAGTTACATGAGGCTAGCCACATTTGGTTTCCAGTACGGGCTACCTGCCAGTGGGTGGCTTTATAAATAGCTTTCCAGAACAATGGATTCCATGGAAATGCTTTGGGAGCTTAGATGGAAGAAAAGAAACAAAGACTAAAGTAAGGTAAAAGAGAATGAACCATCACAAAGGTGAAAAGTAAAGTGCTCCCTCCCTCCCCCTTCCCATCCTCCCTCCCTCCCCTCTACCCTTCCCATCTCCTATCCCTCCCTCCATCCCTCCCTCCCTCCCCTCTACCCTTCCATCTTTTATCCCTCCCTCCCCTACTCCTCCCATCCCTCCCTCCCCTCTCTTATCCCTCCCTCTCCTCCTCCTCCCATCTCCCATCCCTCCCTTCCCTACTTTTCCCATCTCCTATCCCTTCCTCCCTCCCTCCTTCCCTCCCTCCCCTATACCCTTCCTATCACTCATCCCTCCTTCCCTCCCTCCCCTACACCTTTCCTATCTTCTATCCCTTCCTCCCTCCCTCTCTCCCTCCCCTCCACCTTCCCATCTCCCATCCCTCCCCCCCCTTTCTCTCATGCAGATACACACCTTTACACACACATATACTGGTGTGGGGGGGTGGGGTCACAAAGCTTTATTTACATTACAGTAAATAATAACAATGATAAAGGCAGAAAGCAGAACAATGAGCTATGAATTTCCTGCATGGAAATGGTAACTGGCAATTTCCTCTATTTTCATGCTACCCCATATGTAAGCACGCATATGTATATTTAATATCATATGCATAAAAATCAGAGAAAATCCTAAACATGGATATCTGACTTAACATGAACAGGGTTTCTTCTCTTTGGTGAATTTTTTTTTTCTCCCTTTGTGCCTGTCTAGGCTGCCTAGTAAGTAAACAGCAAAGATGATTTTCTAAGACACAACATGTTAAGACACTGTTAAAAATTCCTTTGATGCATTCACTTGTAAATAAGGCAGAGCTACCATTACTTACCATCTATTTCCGTCCACCTTTTTGCCCTCCCAGGGCTTAAGGCAGACCTTGCGAAGTGGCTGTGATTTCCCAAAACCACTTCGTAGCTGCTACGGGCTCCAAATTACACTATTTCAATGCTTGTCAGATAGAAAAGCGACTTTCCTAGGCCCGTCTCTCTGCTGCCACCTCACAGCCCCTTAGGGAAGCAGAGACTAACTGGAGTTGACCACACACAGCCCCTGATTTCTTGCCAGGAAGTAGTAGTAATCACAAAAAACACAAACCCCAATTAATCAGAACCTCTTGGAGTGGGGCCCAGGCATGGGTGTTTATTTTAAAAGCTCCCCAGGTGATTCTAATGCGCAGCCAACATTAAGAACCAGGGCCCTAATGGATTAATTTACTAGGGGGCCATTTGAATGCGGCCTTTGGAGAGGGGGAAATTAAAGTGGAGAGGATTTGGTTGACCAAGGCCAAGTTGTTTCATGGCCTTGAGCTTTGTGAGAGGATGATTATGCAAACAGAATAAAACAACAGTGTGGAGTGGGCCAAGGCTTCAAAGTTGGAGAGGTCGCTGGATGGCCTTCTCTAGCGCCTGCAGAGGGCCTGTGTCAAATTCAATGTCTTACTGGGGAGAATCCTGTGCTGTGCCAGCTTCCTCTCAAGAGATTCTTATTTCACAAAATACAGCAGAACCCAATTTTGATGCTAATGCCAGGGGACTAATGTCTTTGGGCTCCAGAGCTTTCCAGCCTTTTCTACCGAATGGCCATTGAGACAGAAGACACGCTGGCCAGCAGAACAGAGGCCCTTTGGGGCATTTTACACTGCGGCAGGAAACCATTATGAATGGCTTCTGTTCCCATGTCATCAGCTGCCCTTCTGAAGGCTAACGCTGGTGGATGGAGACAAAGGGTCCCTAGAGGATTTCTGGATCCCATTCTTCTTCTGCACATCATGAAACTACGCTGTGACTTAGTTTGGCCTCACTATGCAGAGATACTAGTTTAACTGCCATTCATGTCCCACCCCCCCCCCCCCACCAACCTCCCCGCCAAATCAGTGCAGTTCCTGATCTGGCATTGTGACCTGCCTCCCAGCAGGATCACAAATAAGCATCATGTTAATGGGCTCATAACCATCACCATAAGTTGAAATTACTTTCTCGACCAACATTTATTACAGTTATTAAGTCAAACCTGTGTCTGCCCTGTGCTTCATGGCCCTCCCTGTATGTACCCTGCTTAATCCTGAATACCAAACTTTGAGGGTGTTGCCATGCCTGGCTCTCTCTAAGAACACTGAAGTCACACAGACAAGGTGTAAAACCCCTAAAATCAAGTCCAGTTCAGACCCCAAGTCTGCGTGTTATTTGCACAGTGCCACATGACGAAATACCTGGACATCAGAGCTGGGTCAGAGGGAAATGCAGAATCTACTGCCTTGTGTGCAGGGTTCTCTGTCTCCAGACCTTAACCCTTGGCTTCTCAGTCTCATTCACTCATATTTCAGAGCTATTCGCGCTAGAATTCCACCAACCCCTTTTTCTTACAACTTGGCTATCGATGAGTTTTTCTGAGGCTCCATCTTGCATCTCACCTGTTTTTAATGTCATTTCGTTTTGTTCCCTGGCTCAACCCCCATTTCCATGGTTCAGAAGAGAAAATATGGTTGAGCTTAGCCAGAGTTCTAAACAGATGCCCCCCAACTCCTCTTGCGGCTGTGGCGATGCATCACTTTTAGACATCTTAGCCCTGGCCTGCCAGCCACAATCAGTGCCTGTGCAGAATGCTTTCAGATGCCTCACAGTAAGCAAAAAAACGAAAGCTCTGCTCAACCCGCCAAAGTGGTTGCCTTCTAATTCTTGAGAGTGGTAGCATCTGGATGTCTCAGCTGCCACCTGCTCTCAGAGAAATGTGTCTAGTCTGTGTGGTGAGGGGCATGCCAGGGTTCTTAGAAACCTGAAGGAAAATACTACATGAGCATGTCAATATAAATAATATATCGCCTTGCCAGAAATTGTTCATTTTGAAGACAGTACCCACTGCTTTCTCATTCTCCTGTACTATTAAGTGATCCATATACAGGAGTATGATTTGCATCCAACTTGTAAAATCTACTTCTGTCACAGGTCAGGCAGCTAAGCACACAAAGACCATATTCAAAGCACATTGCATTTATGTACTATAAGAGCTTTCTCTCAGGATCAATATGACAGAAATAGGAAGGAGAAATTCCTAGGCAAACTAACCACAGCAGCCTATCTGCCTAGGAGGGATTACTATGCAGTCAGTCAAATAATATTTATGACGTTCTAAAATGTGTAGCATGCTGGGTTTGTTTCTGTTAAAACCATAATCCACAGTGAAAGCCTCAATCTCTATGGCCATCCTCGGGCTCACAGAGAACAAGTCTACAGATGGTAGCCTCTCACAACCCTAGCACCATGAGTCGGTGAATGATCACCAATGACCTTGACCTGTGTAGTCTGACAGTGTTCCTTGGAAGCCAAGAAGAGGGCTAAGAGAGGGACAGACACTCATGTGAATGCAGGAGGCTCTGCAAAATGTTGAATCCTGGCATCTTGATCTGGCGTCTGGAAAGTGCTCCTGTCTGCCGTAGATGGTGTGGTGATGTTTAGCCTGAGTTGGAACCAAGAACAGGAGGAAAGAGGGGGACCCTGGGCAAAACAAAGTAAGCCACAGGCACCAAAGTCATTGTGAGATTCAGAATTAGATGCTGGTGGGACACAGGACCAGACAGTGCTTGGTGGACAGAGAGCCTTGGGGAGAACTGTCACAAATGCCTCGGGTGATTCTGACCTCTGAGGTCCAGATGAATGAATGCCTTTTCCTTTCACTGCCACATCCCACCAGCTTGCTGCAAAAACAGTGACACCTTCTTCACTGAGAGAGACTACACACATTTAAACAGATGAGGGAGGGAGGAAATAAAAACCCAAATCCAAAATGCTCACACCACCATATCCATAGCCCCAGGGAATGGCTCAACAGGCAGTATGGAAGTTTATATCCAGACCATGATTACTGCAAACCAATGCAGGCTCCCTTTAAATATTTATTCCCTGGGTCATTTTTCTGTCTTCCTGTACAGTGAAATGGCATCTCTTACCTGAGCAGTCTGCTCACTGGGCATTAAAAGGAGCAGGCAGCAAGTTCCTTGCACTTATCATGCAGATAAGAATCGAGCAGAAGCAACAGAGAAAAATATGCTAGCCAAACTGAAGAGAAAATATATTCTTAAATAAAATAATCATCATATGGAAAAAATTCAAAAAGAGGCAAATAAAAAATTAGAATGCAAAAGAAAAATGTGGGCCCCACAATCCATATTGCCTGCAAATCGGAGAAAATGTATCATTTATAGAGGTCCATACAAAGTAATACAGGGAATATATCTGCTCCATGTAAATTTATTAAATGCAACTTTCTCTTTCTCTTTCTTTCTTTTAGATAAAAAACCTCTTCATGAAATAAAACCCCAAAGTAAGTTATTTTTCCTCTTGTGAATATAATTTATTCTCATATTTGCTGCTTTACTGTTGTATTTGTTCAGGAGCTGAGCAGAACTGAAGTCCTCTGACAGATCCAGGGCTTTCGGGGCCTCTCCTCACTGAGTTTGGAGTCACATATCAGAGGTTTAAATCAAAAAGAAATATGCACACCCTTCCCCTCCCTCAAAGCAAAAGTAAATCTCTCTTCTTGATTCTTTCTGCCTATAAGTCCATTTCTCTGCAAATGTCATCTAGGATTCTTATTTCTGGAGAGATTTATAGCATTAAAATTAATAAATATTTGTCAGTACATGCATGAAAGCAGACTTGTGGGCAAACGTCTGGCTCCTAGCCCTTCCAGGAAGAGGCGGGGAAGGAAGGCTTGGTTCTGGAGAATACAAAGCACAGAGTCTCACCTGCTGTGGCATCCATGGTAACTAAAGAGATTAGGAGCCCGCACTCCACAGTGAAATAAGTCCAAGCTGACTGTTGGTGTTGGCTTCAGTTCCCTAGCTACAGGCTTGCTTCCTAGGATGCCTTTGCATTATTTCTGTTTTGCATCCAGGGGATTTAGAGAATGGAGCATGGCTTAAATGGTTGGAAGCTTGGCATTTGACCCCGTGGCTCTCAGCTTTGACTGCAATTATGATAACCTGGAAGCCTTTTAAAATTGGGGAGTTGGAAGGCAGGGATTAGAACCCAGAAATTCTCACTTTTCAGAGCTCCCCAAGTGATTCCATTATGCACTCAGGTTGCGAACCGTAGTCTTAGAATTTTGTGGGTGGGAGACCAAACAGATTGGAGTGTTGGAGTATGATGGGCTTAATAAGCATGTCCTACTTACGAGAAAACAAGTGAGTTAGAATCTATGATGGGGGATACTCCTAGGATCTACATTTTATTGTGTTTAAGTAATTGCACGGATTTAGAGATAGCTAAAGCATACTAAGGAATGTTGAGCTATGAGGAAAGAACCATACAGCTGACATCATTAACAGAAGTAGACAGCTGTCCAGCTGCTTTGTAATGTAAAGCTTGGGAAACCTGTCTGTGTCCAGTTTCTCTCATTTAATACAAGATGAATGACTTCTGATCATTTAAATCTACAACAGCAGAATTCAAAGCTCTTAGGAGCATTAACAGCTTTTATTAGCTAACTTCTTTGAAAAGAATCAAGATCTTAGAGGACAGACAGAAATAGGTACCCAGGGGTGGGCATCAGAAGACATGACAGGAAAATCCAGGCATTTTGTTCCTGTTCCTCTCTATTGCTATGGGCAGCCTGTAGTTTATAGAGGTCACTAACTTACAGTCTGAGAATTCTACAAAACAAAAACTTTCTCCGTGTCTTTATCTGCTGCTACCAGCTACATGTAAAGGAACCATTGGCACCCAAGCGGTGTACTTCCGGTTTCGTGCATACTTGCTTTTGGAGACTGAGTTGGGAGAAACTCAGCATTGTATGTGTGTGTGTATGTGTATGTTGGCATGAGCACATGTTGAGGGAAGGAAACTGTCTTTTAATATGCAGCTCATGCTTGTGTCCTGACTTTCAGGGAGGTAACTGGAATGGATGGACTCTCTGCTTGCTCATAGTCTCATGTGCATGCCAGCCAACCCCCATTTGGGTGTAGAATATAACAAGATCATGGGTGTCCACGTGGTAACCAACATGAGGATTATTTGTAAACTATGTGTGTGTTTTAAAAAGTTAATTTCATGCTTAGTTTGTGAGTCCTGTGCCTTTCTGATTTGGTTACATCTGTACTTTCAGCCTTAAACCCCACAGAAGCGACTCCTAGTCTGTAGGGACCCATGAATTCATTTTTGCTTGGGGTTCTCGCTCCTAAGCACCATGTTTAATTGCTGGATACTGCAACAGAATCGCTTAAACTGGTTTAATTTGTGATTTCCCTAAAAATAAAACCGTACCAGAATCAATGTGATTGCAAAAAGCTCCCAGAGGAATCCAGTCAGGGTTCTGTGAGCTGCATGGTTAGACATGCATTACATAGATTCAGGATTAGTCGTTTGGTGAAAGTGGGCCTGGGTTTAAGACTGCATGAATCATCACTGATGTGAAATCAAAGTCAATTATGAAGATAATTGAGAAACAACCTGTTCCTATATATAGCGGTTCATCGTCTTCCACAAGTCCTGATGGTTAGACTACATCGCTCCAAGTGAGTTTTCTGCACAGTTCTCCAGGACAGACAAGCAAAGGAGCTAGCTAGCTTTGAGTTGCAGGAAGGTACAAAGAGAAGTGAAGTCTTAAGATATGTGTTGGCAAATCATAATGACAAACTGGGGGAAGTATGTGCACTGCACAGCTCATGAAAGCACTTATTGTAAATGAGATAATTTAATCAATTACGTTTCCTAATGTACTAAACCGAATGTTTCATTTTCTGCTTCTGCACATCTTAAATTATCTTCAGGTGCTTTATGAGATTTAATCATAGTTAATAGAAACTTCATTACCATCAAATGTGCTTTCAATAAATGTTGTGTAACAATGTCAGGAGGTGCAGTAAAATATAGTAGGTTCTGAATGGCAAGCATGAACCCCCAGAGTCAAACTGAAAAAATGGCTGCATTCTGACAGTGAGACTCTTTGGAGGCTTGGAGAATGGGGTAACCTGAATGACTGTAAACTCTTGAGGGGTTGCTGGATCAGTGATTTCACCAAAGAAGCACACTGACAGGATGTAGCATTACCCTAGAAAATGGTCCTGTGCTCTAATCCCTCTCCAGCACCCTTCTACACAGTTGTTCTGTCTTTATAGGAATGAGTACTTACAGGGCTGGAGAGATGGCTCAGGGGTTAAGAGCACTGACTGCTCTTCCAGAGGACCCAGATCCCAGCATCCACATGGTGGCTCACAACCACCTATAACTCCCGTTCCCTCCCAGGCATCCAAGGCCATCTTGTGGCCTCTTCAGGCACTGTATATATATGGTGCACAGACATATATGCAAGGAAACACTCACACATGTAAAATAAAAATGAATGGATCTTAAGAAAGACAGAGAGGGAAAGAGAGAGAGAGAGAGAGAGAGAGAGAGAGAGAGAGAGAGAAATGCTCTCCATGAGTGAAATTAATAGTTCCAGCTTCCTTAGAGATATCTTCAGTTAAATATCTCCAAGGAACCTAGTTCCAATTTCAAAATTCAATTTATCCTTCTCTGCCCCTGTCTCTAGTCCATCCCTCCTGTTGACCACCATGTTAGTGGTCTGTGTCAGAAACTTAGGCTCTGTTATCCTCACCTCTTGTTTCCTTCTCTGTATCCAACAAATCATCCCTGTCTGCCTCTTCTGTGCTGAAACAAATCTCTGGTTCACTGGCTCCTCACCATTTCTCCTCAATCATTTCCACCCATTCACTCAACAGTTACTTATGAGTCCTCACTAGGTGCTAAGATATGTCCTGCTGAGTGGAGAATCTGCCCTAAGCACAACACGTTATAGGCTTCATAAATTTCACAGTTTGGGTGAAGAGAGATAGAATAAATATGAATGGCAGAAAATGCACCAAGTACTTGGAAATGATGTGACATGATATGAAGAGAAATAAAGTAGAGTGAGGACCTTGGACAGGCTTTGAGGGAAGGTTGCTTTATGAATAAAGTACTCAGAAGAAGACTAATAAAGTTGCATTTCACAAAACACTGAAAAATCAAGGTAGCACAGGACTGGGGTCTCTGGGGTCGAGTGCTCAAGTCAGTGACTAGCAGAAGGTAAAGGCTCTGTGGTGAAAACTTGCTTACAGACTCTGGGGGAGACATACAAAGGCAAGGTTATACACAGCAAGGTTGTAAGCAGAGTAGTAGTATTAGTTAAGACCACAGAAGTGAGGTGAGTAGGGAAATTCCATTTGCATTGTAGGTCACTGTAAAGATGTGACCTTGACTCCAAAGGAAATGGAAAGCCACAGAGGGTTTTATCCAGAGAGATATGGACTAAAATTTTCAAAGACACACTATAAGTACAATGTCGACTATAATCCCATAGGGAACCAGAGCAGAAGAAAGGAAATCTTTCCTTTATGTTCCATTATGTTATGTAATGTTGATCCATTACAACAATAATCAGTTATTATGGCTAAACTGTTAGAATAATCTAGGTTCAAGATGATTATGGCTTAGGCTGGATGGACAATAGCAACGTTTTTTAAAAAAAGTCACATTTTGGACCCAAGGATTTGATATAGGTTGATATGGGGGAAAAAAAGATGTTTTGGGTGATTCCGTATTTGGAGTGCATAGGAAGGATGGAGTTATCATTACTAATACTAGGAAAACTTGATGGATAATTTTGAAAGGAGAGCCCAGAATTCAGTTTGAGAGTCCTATTATGTGCCAAATGGAAATTGGAATAGGACTCTGAATACACGAGCCTATAGGGCAGAGAAATATCCTGGCTGGTGATGCATATTTGGGATTTGTCAGTGGCAAGATGATATTTAAAGCCAGCAAGTACGTTGAGGTCAATGCATTAAGAATATGAATAAAGAAGAGCTGAGGATCAGGCCTGGAAGGACAACAATACTTAGATGTAAAGAAGGTCAGAGTCACTGCAGAGAAGAAAAAGCATTACCACAGTAGTAAGAGAAGATCCCAAGGAAAAGAGAATGATCCCAGAGTCCTGGGCAGTATAATACATAAAATCATGTGTACACAGATGACAGGAAAGTAGAAGCAAAACTGCCTGAGAGACAAAGGAAACAAGCAGGAAGGGGGAGAGAGAAGTGAGGTATGAGGGAGATATGTTCAAAGCATACTGTATTACCTGCATGAAAATGACCTTACAAAACCCCAAATAATAAAAATAAAAAGCTGGGGTTGTGAGCGACAAAGTCAACCTGTCTTCCTAGCAGAGATTTGCAGTCATCTTCCCATACCTAAGGTTTCCTTCAGTCAGCTTGGCTGAGCATTTTGGAACTTAGGTTCTCAGTAGATCTCCTGCCTGGTGAAGCCTCTTCAGGAACTCACTAGCACATCCCCTGAAGCACAGCTGCTTCTTTTGACCAGTTTAACAATCCCCTCTTTGGCTTCCTGACTCACATCATGGCCCTACCCTTCACCAAAGCAAAGCACTGAGTACCCATTGGCATTTGGGCTTCTGGGTGCCTTGTATTTCTATCATTTGTACCTAAGACATTTCCCTCCACCTAACTCTTCATTGATCTCCCCTTAATTTTCAGCCTAAGCATCACTTCTGCAAGACCTGTAATCCCCCTGCCACAATGTCTGGGTTAGTTACTCCTATAATCCATAATCTAACTATTCCCCTCTTTCTACTGTAGTTTCATTACCGTAATGCTGTCCCACATCCCATAATATATCTGGTACTTAAAATATAGTTCATGTTCCCTTCTGTGTATTGTTGTCTGTCTCCAACCCACACAAGGTTTTCTTTTTAAATTTAGATATATTTTTTACTTTAAAATATATTTTGATTTCTTCTTTGAAACTTTCATATATCTATGTGGTGCATTTTGATCATATATATCCTAGTGAATTCTGCCTATCTGCTCATGGTTATGGGGCAAACCACTGGAGCATGGGCAACCCAGCAGTAGCCGTGTCTTCAAAGGAGAATGGATATCACTCCCTCAGCTGCCATCAAATGCCAGTAGTTCTTCCTTTGAGTGTGGGGCTTCAGGCATCCCTCCCCATTCCATGCTGGAATTTTGACTGGTTTGATCTTAGGCAGGTCTTGTGTAGGTAACCACAGCTGCTGTGAGTTGATGTGTGCAAAATCCATGTCATATCCTGAAGTCAGCATTTCACAGCTCTCCTCCCTATCTGCCAGCTCTTATGTTTTTTTCTAGCCTGTCTTCTGCCATGTTCCTGAGCCTTGGATAGGGGGAGGTTGATGCATATTGTTCATCAACAGCTTGGCCCTTTGAATTGCTATGAGTCTTTTTAATTAATGGAAACCCACTGGTTATAGTTGAGAGCAACACAAATCTAATGGTTGCAAGCATAAATGTTTAGAAAGAAGTTTAACAACATGATCATTTAGCAAAACAACAATAATAAATCCCCTCGTAGAGCCTAGGGTTTCCCCAGTCATGAGCTTTTGACCAGGTTTACAGTAACAGGCCCAGAATCCCTCCTGTGATATGAACCTATTATCCAATTGGAAAGCAGTTGGTTACCTTCATAACCAACTATCTAGTTATAGTGGGAAACCAAGAGCAATAGCAATAGTATATGTTATTTTGGGTGCCTGTGGGATCTTCCTGACCAATAACAAATAGGGAGGTATCCTGTCGCTGGCACTGAGATTTTCATTCAAAAACCCATGTCTTCTAGGAGCAGCACACTCAAGCAGGGGACTTTTATGCAAACACACCACACACACATGCATGTGCGCACACACACATAGTATTTTAATCATCTTGCACATTTGTGGATTTATGTAAGGCTTCTTCAAATATCTTTAGTTTTGGCCAATCCACTCATTTTTTTAAAAAAAATTGAGGCCTAGTCTCATTCTGTAGCCCAAGCGATCCTAGAGCTCAGGAAGCCTGCCTTAGCTTTCTGGTTGCTAAAATTACAAATGAGTGCCATTATGCCTAGCCAGTATAGAGTCTTATTCATCATTTTCCATGTTGCATTTACACCATTACCAAGTTCAAAAATATTTATTGAGTTATTGTTCTGAGTCTTCCTGTTAATTCTTTACTTTTTTAAAGCTAAAAGTACAAAATCAAGAGTTTTGCTTCTAGGTAACCAAATTTATTCATTCATGTAGTAGGCATTTATTATATACTATTAGTCTTGGCTCAATGAAATATGAAGGAAAATCAGAAATGTATTCTCCTTACAATGTAATGCAAGATGAAAGATGAGTGATTAGAGTAAATGAAATGAAGAAATTTGAAGAATCACCTACTGTGCAGTATGATACAGCCCACACATTTGCATCCTGAAATAATTTCCAGCAAATGATGGCCTGGATGTATGGCTAAGGCCTGGGAACTAGAATCCTCTTCTTTTAACTCAAGAACTTTACATCCCATGTGTCTGTCCACAGTACATTGGCTTGCAGAGGAGAATAATACTTACCAGCTAGGCAACTACTCAGAAGATGTAAGCTCAGTACTTGCCCATATGGGCTCAATACATGGCCATTCTGCCTTGGGCTATAGACATGAATTGCATTTTCAACTGGCAGAATTGTCTTTGGCTCATTCCTTTAAATCTTCAGCAGTTTTCTAGGCCTTTCTAAGCCAGTATGAGGCTAGTAGCTACTATTCCTCCAGCTACACTCTAAAACATTTCTGCCTTATTTTGTCCATCATTTTTCTTCATCCCGTGCTGATGATTTTCAATTACATAAGTACAGTACTTTCCACAAATTGCATGATTTGCTTTGTCCTTCACAATCATTCTTCCTCTAAATCAATTCAGCACAGATATGTGTGCAACATTTGTAATTTTCTTAGCATTTCCGACTTCCTTTACTATCTGATTTCTAGTACTTCATAAGTGTATGCTTTTTCTTGCTACCATTTTCAATGATTTCAGTGGCTCTGTCCTTAATGGAAATAGTGGAATTTGTTCATTAAATGCCTCAGAACCAAGCAAAGACACAAAGAACAGGTGGTAGACCAGTATGTTCTTTACTAGCAAGGTAGCACCAGTGTACTCACTAAAACTGTGAATTCGCAATCACTCTTCACTTAGTCTTAGCCAAAGGGCCAAGAAGGGATCACAATAACTCTTTCCCCAATGCACTGAAATTCATAGAGTTGGTGTCTTCAATGGTCAGAAGAAAAAAGTAACCAAGATGAAGAAATTTGCTCAAAGGCTAGAGTTCAAATGCCACTCTTTAGCTCTTTTACTTTGTGTCTCTCCCATTAGTAAAAGTACAGTATTTTTATAGTTCAAAGATAGAATTACCAGTTAAAATACAGGACTCTTTACTTAAATTTGAATTTCAGATAATAATAATTTTTAGTGTAAATTGGAGGTAGATATATGGAAAATACTTATGGTAATATTGCTAATTATTGAACTGAAAATTTAGATTTACTTCTATATTTTTTTGAGGCAGAGTCTCAAAGTTGTAGTCCTGGTTGGCCTAGAACTCATTATGTAGAGCAGGCTGTACTTGAACTCATAGAGATGCATCTGCTTCAGTCTCCTGGGTGCTAGGATTAAAGACATGCACCAGGACTCCCAGCTAGTTCTATATTTTTATTCATTACATCTAGCATCCATACTAAAAGGAGAACTGGCACATGCCTAAACGTTCCATAAATTAGGTGGCTTCCATTCCCAGTCTCAGAAGACCAGGTAGGATTGAAGCATGCATTATAAAATAAAATCTTTCTTTAAGAGTGAAAAGTGTGAGGAGAAACTAGAAATCTGGTGAGCGAGCGTATGGTACGTGTGGATGAGAAGTGGGTGAAAGGAGTTGCAGTCCAGGCTGGGACAGAATACTGCAGAGCCTCCACCTGGGAATAGACTCAGTACATAGAAGCCAGCAATTGGGAGGTCTGTGAGTGGCAATGTCAGAATAGTGCTTTCAATTTCCATGTGATCAAAGACCAGGACACGGATGGGGAGTACCAGGCAGATGAGGGTGTGCATTGTGAGCATCAGAAGAGATGCCTGTCGTTAAAAATAAGTAATAACAGACAGTGTGGAGTCCCTGAGACATGTGTGAGGAAGTGAATGAAGGAGAAGAGAGTGAGTGAGCCAAAACAAAATGGCCACTGGTGGTGTCGTTACCAGAAAAAGTGAATTCATGAGGAGAAAACGTCCAAGGAAATGAGAATGACAAATCCTTAACTCAGATGACAAATGTGGGAGGTCAGTCCACAGTGAAGGTAATTGTGTCCAGCAAACGAGAGGAAGACATGGACATGGGTCTTCAGAGAAGATTGACAGATGTTTGCCTGAGACTGGACAGGACCAGGGAGTCATTGGCATTACCTGTATAGGAGTCATTGTCCAATTAGAGAGACTGAAAAGGGAAAGGGGACCAATAATGGAACGTTATAGCCGGTGCTTACCACTCAGAGAATACAGGCTCTTCATTAAACAGCAAGTGAGGAGGAGGGAAGAAAAGCAGGGGAGTCAAGTTGAAGGGGTGGCACATTCTGTAAGGGGCCTTAGATAGCTTTGTCTCACTGCAGAGCCGTGGTAAAGGCAGAGAGCCTCATTGCTGACGAAGTGACAGGTGAGTTTCACAGTGGAACAGGGCTTTGGGTGGGGACAGACATGAAAGGGTAGGAGAAATGACATGATAAGGCGGAGGGACGTGATTTCAAAAGTTATCACCCAGCCTGCCTATCAAGTAGGCAATGTGATAAAGGAAGGCACGTCAATTCTGATAAGGAGCTATGGGTTTGATACCTTACATTTTGAAAAACTAGAAAATATGCACAAGGATAGATCACATGGAGCCTTTAGGATAAAGAATATGAAAGAAAAGTGAATAATGGGCATCTGACATTTATACTCCTTTCCCTGAAAGGACTCAAGAGGTACCATGCAGTGGTTAGTTAAAGAGAAGTAATTGGAGGAAAAACATTTTCCTTGCACAATGTAACTTTTGATACTCCTAAATCTTTTTCTAGTTTTACACATGTGTTGCTTCTATTTAAAAAAAAAAAAGTGACTAGAAGTAATTGGTCAGTGACATTGTGACAAGTGTATTAGCAGATACTTAATGTTTTAAAATGCTAGAAGTCTTTCAAATAAAGAGCTCAGAACTCAGGAGAAGGAAGAGCAGAAGGTGTGTCTCTGATAAGCTGGTAAGAATGAGTTGAGGGAGGGATTTCCAAAGAGGAACTAGATGACACAATCGGCAGGGGACAAGATGCCACTGTCAGGGAAGACCTGGGAGACACAAGGCTAAAAGAATAAACATGAGGCCATGTCCCTGTAGAGGCAGGAAGGGACTAAGTCAGAGAAGGCCCAACACAGGCAACTAGGAAGGGGGAAAAATGTATACCTGAACAGAGATGTTTTGAGGTATACAAGAGTTCATGTAGGATGGCCTCTGTGTGATCAACAAGAAGGAAGATAGATGAGAAATAGGGGTCTCAGAGAAAGGGAAAGACTAGAGTAACAGTTTGTGATGATGATGCTATTTGGCCATGTGACATGAGTAACATGATGCTTGAGCTTCAAGGAAGACCCCGGGGAGTTTGCACAGCATTCGATTGCTGATGAGACCCAACAGAGCTGTGACTTCCTCTAATCTAGCAGGGCAGGATAACCTGGGTACCAGTCTAGAAGAGAAGAGATTTGAGGAAGGAACACAGTAATCAGGATTAGTAGTTAGGGACTGAACGTGGCTTTATGATCAGATTGGACTTTGTTGTTTTCTAATTATGAAGCCACAGGTAAGGCACTAGTCCCCTAAGCCCATGTCACTGTGTGTAAAGTAGGGAATAAAATCTCGACCTCAGATTTTTGTTTGAAGATAAGACTGAAATCATATCTGCAGCCTGTAGACATCTGAGCAAAGGGTTAGTGCTGGTTTCAGAGTAGTTCCTTCTATCTAGAGGCAGTCAAGCAGTGTGATTAGATCAGAAGTGAGCAGGTGGAGAACATGACCAAAAGCATGACCCTGGTGACAGACCACGTGGGATTCATTCTCAGCTCTAACACTCACTGATCATGAGGCTTGGAGCAAGCACATCACCATCTTCTTGCCTTTATTTTTGCAACTAAGTGAGGACATTTGCATCATGTCCTCGTGGTTAATATGAAGTATAAAATGCTAGAATGATACCTGGTATACAGTAAGCACTCTTTGAGACTTAGCTGTATTGCCATTAATTATAGCAAAAACCAGCAGCTACAATAACACTCATGAGGTTTTTCAAAGGTGGGAAACTTGCAAAGTGGAGACATGGATTGGCAGCTAAGAAGTCAAGAGTTGCCGAGGATTGCCAGTAGAACAGACATAGATTACCATGGTTGACCATGGCTCACCAATTTCAAAGCTATTTTGACAAGTTAAAGGAAATTGTTATTACTTCTTGGTAACAGCAAGGATAGATAAACAACCCTACCAGTAACTTGTGAAATAGCTTAGTAGGTCTGTGTGCCACCAGCACTGACCACACTGAAGTTGCTTCCTGGGCTGACTGTTGGTTGGCTTTCTGTAGTTGGCTCTTGTGGCTTCCGTTTGTTTTGCTTCTCCCTGGCTTCCCTTTCTGAATATTTTCTTAATGTAGATTCCTTAGCAGTTCACTGCCTCTTACATTAGCAATTCAAGTTTGTTTACCTGATTTTCTACAATGGCAGTAGTGGTTACTCCAGGACACCCACTAGGAGATAAAGCAGAACAGTATGGTTAGAAAGGTACTCACCATGCTCTCATATCAGGCCATTGTAGCTTGAGTCCTAAGGATACGTTCTAGTCTGCTATATGTTAAATGTGATGTGTGTTCAATTTGTAACATGTGAATTGAGTTAATGTTCTATAGCAAGAAAAATTAATTTGTCTTTCACATTAGTGTCTGGGAAACATGGGACAGATGAAGTAAACAGCCTTGGCTTGAGTCATCAGGGCATTGGTTACTACTGATGACTAGAGAGGGCTGTCACTCATAAAGCTATCAAATTTGTTACTAAGAAGGGACTTTGAAAGGTCTGTTATTCCTCAGCCAACTCTGATAAATAAATTAAAAAAAAACTGAAATAAAATAATTGCACACTGTTATAAAGTCCTGCTGGTTTTTTAGACTTTCTGAAAGGAGATTTCACAATCTACCTAAGAAATATAGATTTTTTAAAAAATAATCCTCTGTGTAGGAAAGGTCATTTTAATATCCCACCAGACACCTGATTGCTTTAACAAAAGGCCATTTCTACTCCTGTTAGAGATGGCAAAAAGCCTTCATTTACCAGCTTCCTCCTAAATAGATAGTCATTGAGTGCCTACTATGGGTCTAGTCTCTTCTTGGAACAAACCCTTATGGATCCCATCGCCAAGAAGTAAATACTACCCTTGCCTTCCCAAGGCCCTATTTCCCACTCCCTATTTCTCTTTGGACCTTCCTCTGTGGGTGCTTCACTGCATTCGTACACCCCTCCATGCTTTCTTCACAACTTGGAAATAACAGGTTTCTCAATCGGGTGTTTTGGTTGTTTTTTGCTTTGTCTATAGATGTAGATTATACTTAACTATTTTTTTTCTCTCAGATATGCTGGGGCCTTCCGCGCTCTGCCTAAAGCTTTTGAGACTTTTAGTAAAAGGAAGGTAGGGATGAAGAGAACAGGAAAAACAACAGTAACACAATGGTGTGCAAAGCCTTGCTTTTGAAATTGAAAGGCCCAGCATCCTGTGCTCACAAAAGCAGAGTAGCCCTGCTCAACCAATGCTTTCTTTCATTCAGAATCCCTTTGAGCCAATAAATCAGCAACTCTGTGTCTGTGAGAAGACCAATAGTTATAAACAAATACGTACAAATGGAAATGCAAAGGAAATTCTTTTCCCTTCTTTCTTTCTCTTATTTTTCTTTCTTTCTTCTTTTTTTATTTTATTTATTTATTTTTGTTTTTGATTACATGTGTGTTGTTGCATTCGTTTGTGCTTGTGAGTGCAGATACACACAGAGGCCAGAAAAGATTATTCGATGCCCTGGAGCTGGAGTTACAGGCAGTTGTGAGCTGCCTTATATGGATGCTGAGAACCAAATTTTCAGGTTGTTTGCAAGAATGTTCTTAAGCATTAAGCCTTCTCTCTTCTCCCTTTACTCATGTGAAATACTTTTAATGTAATAGTTTGTTCTTGCAACTTAAGTCAGATGATTCTGAAAATTTTCCTGGGAGAGAAAACATGGTAAACCATTCCTAACCTTAATCTAAAGGGAAAGGATCAGAATGATGATGATAATTCTGCCTACTTGTATATATCAAGGACCAAAATGGGAATCTGGGTGGGGAAGGCAGCTTTCCCTTGCCTCCCTCTTTTGTCTTGCTGTGCTAACATCCAGTGATTTCCATTTTGAGCTCATACATTTTTACCTTGGTAATCTCCCTGGCTCCCGTCTTCCTGTTTCAGTGCTTGGAACTCTAAGAATGTCTTTATCTCTACTTCACAAGCTCAGCAGTGAAGCAGCTGCAGCCAGTACATAGCCAAGCTGCTTCCTTGCATGTGCTCCTTTATTGGGAAGGTGTGTGCTCCCCAGAAGTACCTTTTCAATGGTGGTATCATCGCTCAGCAATACACAAGGAAGGAAAAGAGCTGACTGCTCTCAATGCAGAGTCTGCTCACTGTGCCTGGTGTCCTGGTGTGATGTGTCTGCTGTGCTCAGTGTGCTCTCTGCCCTGGGTACTGTTCTTCCCTCCAAGGAAACACAGGGATGGGAGCAGAATCAGGTTGGTGGATACCTCCTTGTCCCTCCAGAATATAGACAGGCCATAGCACGGAAATTCTGCAGTGGAGATGTGGCTTATCACGCCCACAGTTTTGGGTGGTGAGAGCAGTGGATCTGCCAGTGCCCACCCTGGAATCAGAACGAGGCTTTGCATCATACCCTCTTGCATGGCACATCTTCATGATGCTTTGCTTATTAAATGTGTCTGTGGACTTCTAACCCTTCAGCCCTGACTCCTGATGGCTGTGCTCCTCTTTGCCCATTATTTTTATGTGTTTACTACACTCCTGCTGGTTTGGTTCGGCTTCATCTCCTCATTTACTCTTTAATTTGGTAACACCTTATTTTATGGCCCGCTAACTTTCTTGAAAATAAATTCACTTTGTACTGCTGTGACTAGCATTACCCATTTGATAAGTACCATTTTAGGGTGTGGGAAAGGCATAGAAAGTGTTATGCAATTACAAGGTAAATATATGATGTGTTTCTTTTATCCCCCTCAGCCCAACACTGGATGACAGAATCATTATTTTGGACCCATTATGTGTACTTACTACATAATCTGTTGGGAAATTAATTATGTAGTTTGTTCTTGCCACCTTCCATTTCCATACATTTTGAGATGATGCCTCTTCTAGAATTACCTTGCTTCAGATAATTCTCCTATGTTGTGTTATAATAGCCATTATCAGTCTGCTTCTGTGATGAGCCATGCCCAGTATGTATCTGGAAAAGAATGGGAATTCAGCTGTAGCATATCCTCGGGGTTGGGGACACATCCACATCCTAAAACTAAACTAACGTTTTTATTTTTGCTTTGCCCATGCATTCAATAGGATGGAGTAGGAGAGGTATGGGAGAAACAGCATGTGCCCTCTGAGAGAGCAGCCCCCTAACAAAGTGTTAGAGTCTAACATTGACTTGGTATCAGAAAATATTTGCCATGGACACAAGAGCCCTTGACAACAAAGATATTCATGTTTCACATAAAAATTGCTCTCATGATGATTACATATGCAGAAACCAAGGTTATTACTGTGCTCTGACTCTGAATATTTATATCAAAGTTGACATATTTGTAAACTCTGATCTCTTCTCTTTTAACTCACAGACCATGTTAGCATCTTACTCTAGACAGCTTTGTGCAAATGCATGTGCCCCAAACCCCCCATGAGCAGGGAAGCCACCCTTTTCTTTGTCATTTGTGTGAGTCTGTTTTTCCTCAAATAAAAGTAAAATATAAAGACACTTTTCAGGTAACTGTGACTTCTTTAAATAAGTTAAGGAGTTGTCTGTTCTTACTAGAAAAATGTAATATTCTTTGCAAAATTGATTCTCTCCAAGTCTATTACATGGTAAGCTACCTTAACAGAGTTAAGATATTTAACTAGCCCTGCTCTGATTTATACAAGGAATTTTAAAAACATGACTATTATGAGAATGAGAGTCTAACTTGTAGCTAGCTTCCTGTGTCATCTGAGCAGTAGGCTTCAGACTCATATTATGTCCTGGGGTGGCTCTATGGCTTGAGCCCATGTTAGCCACTTAGGTCTTCTCTTGTGTCTTTCAGGCATTGAGAATGCCAGCGATATTGCTTTGTACTCCGGCTTGGGTGCAGCCGTCGTGGCCGTTGCAGTCCTGGTCATTGGTGTCACCCTCTACAGACGGAGTCACAGTGACTACGGCGTGGATGTCATTGACTCTTCTGCATTGACAGGTGGCTTCCAGACCTTCAACTTCAAAACAGTTCGTCAAGGTCAGCGGCATAGGTCCCCCAACACCTTATCCTCAGTACCATGGGCTGCACTCACACAGGTGTGCCCATGTACTTGGCCCTGTGTGAAGGTAGCTCTTGGTACTGGGAGCCGCTACCAAATTGTTTCATGCATTAAAACACCAAATCTGATAAAGTGACCTTCTTGGTCCTCAACAACTGTGAGGACGCATGGATCTCACTTCATTATTGGCAACATTTCAGTGAAGTAGTTCAACCTTTGACATATAGAGTTCTTAATGAGTTACTATTCTCAAATTATCCAGCTTTATTTCTGAAGAAACCTGATTTTAGTTTGTATGTTTAATTGCATTAACTAAGATACTGAGTACTAAAGGCTGAGGAAACAGCCCTAGACCACAACTTCCCAAACACTTTTATCACACATTTTTTAATAATTGCTTCAATTTCAAATAAGTAAAAAGGATTTAAAAGATGTCTGAGGGGTCAGTTAGACAATGACAAAAGGGAATTCCAGCCTAAATGACTTTCAGCTATTGCCAAGTCCAACCAATCTTTTGTTGTAGGGGAAGAAACATTTTTCATGTCAATGCATTTTTCAAAACAGAGAGAGTCATTTGATTCTCTATTATGAACCGAGGATGAGATGCATTTGGTTTTAATTTTAGGCAAAAGGGAACTGTCTCTCTTCAAAGGATGAAGTTTCCTACCTTGACCCTCTTCATCCACATTGTCTCCTTTATTTCTACTCATTGTATGGATATTACCTGTCCTAGAGATTGACCAGTTTCTGTGCTCAGCATCTGTTGGGTAGACAGGCTGCTAAAATAGAAACCCAAAGCTGCTGGACCAAGCAACTGAGACCCAACTAGGAGAGATAGGCTTCTCCCCATGGCTTTTGTTTCTGGGCCCCTCTGTATTAAGCTGCTATTGTTAAGCCAGTATTATGTACAAGTTCACATGCTTCAAAGCTAGTTATATTAGAGTATGAAACCACTATGAAGCAAAACAGTTATTGTGAGTCACTGCTTCACAACTATAAAATGCTAACATCCTCTTCATGGTGTTCTTGTGAAATTGAATTTGCCTAGAATAACTTGGGGAAGCCCTCAGCATTTGGGAAGAGCTCATGTTCTGAATATAGCACTAGATAGTCATGTGTTCTTTGATCAAGGGATATCAACATGTTCTGTGGAACAGCAAGTAACAGATACAAGAGGTGGCCAGTGGCCTGGCCTGAACATTTTTGGAGAACAGTGATTTACATAAGTTGGACACATCTCCTCATAGAGGAGTGTCTCATTTTGTTGGTGTATTGTGAATCTCTAAAAGAATCACTTCATCAAATCATCTGACCATCCTGTTTATTTTTGGCAAAGGATTTCATAAATCTCATGATAGAAGATAAAATATCTTTTGGTAACTGCTACTGTCCCCATATCCATTGATAATGATCTTTGTTTTTATAGACTGTGATTTTACCTTCCACTGTCATGAAGATGATATCTTCATGAACAATATGTCTAGTACCCCAGGCAGGGGAGGAGTAAGAATGTTAAGCAGAATGGTGGCCTAGTTTCATTCCTGCAGTGAAATTGTAACAAAATACCCCAAAGGGGGGGGGAACTCAAGGGAAAGAGGGTTTATTTGGCTTACAATTGTAGATGATAATTCCATCATTGCTGAGAAGTCAAGGTCAGAATCGGAAGCAGCTAGTCATGTCCACAGTCTATCGCAGACAGAAATGAATGCTTTTGGTCTTACTTGTGCTCACCCCACTCTCTCCACTCTTACACAGTTCAAGACCCAAACCCAGGGCAGAATGATGCTGCCATAGTGACCGTGTTCTTCCCACATCAGTTAACATAATCCAGACAGTTCCCCACAGACATGCCCACAGGTCAATCTGATCTTGATAGTCCCTCCTTGAGATTCTCTTCTCAGGCAATTCTATGTTGTGTCCAGCTGACAGGTCAATTAAAACTAGCTGATACAAGTATCGTCTGCTAGAGTGTGGTAGAACACTGACTCGGGAGGTGTAAAGCCCTGGGTTCAATGCCTAGTGCATTGACAGATTAGTAGATATTAGACAGATAAGTAGATAGAAGGAAATCTAAAAGACAAGCATACAGACAGAATGCTATGCTTATATTAAATGAGGGAAATGGGTTTCTAAAGAGAAGATGAGGATAACCAGAAGTGTGTGTGTGTGTGTGTGTGTGTGTGTGTGTGTGTGTGTGTATGTGTGTGTTTGGGGGGTGTAAACTGGCCCTAATCAGGCTTCAATGAAATTGACAGGCAATATTTTCAACTGTAGACTTGTGCACGTGAGTGTATGTATGTGTGTGTGTTCTCTCCCCCCCCCCCCCAGGGGGTGTGGGGGGGGGGTTGTGATCAACTATCCAGGAGATTTGGAGATATGAGTTTTTGAAGTCTCCATGGAAACTGCTGTTTCAAACTGTTTTCAAACAGGTTACATTCTTCAGTCCCACTTCTTCCTTGGGAAGACCACACACAAGAGCAAGGTCTTCGTCTATTGAACTAGATGGTGGCTGCATCGCAGCACAACAGCCCAAAGGTGGAGAAAGGGCATCATCCAAGGGCCATGAGAGCTGCCTTCTCTCATCGTATTTATTTTCTCTGTGATTCTTGGTTCTTAGCACATCCCAACAAGGTGTGGGAAAAGCCAAGGTGATAGATTCCCCTCTTGGCCCTCTTACAAATTAGGAAAATAGAAAAACAATAGAGACTAATACAATACAGCTGAGAATTGAAACATTTAAAAAAATATCTCATATTTGAAACATTTTTTTTGGTCGGGTCCCAAGGGGAAATTGTTTAATATGATTTGGATTTCAATTTGAGCTGTCGTATTGACGAACTGATATGGGTCGGAGGCTGGGGAGTGAGGGTTGTTCTGTTATTTACTAATAAATGAGGTTACTTCATCACGAGAAAGTATCACAGGCTTCTTTTTAATATTTGGCTTGGGGAAAAAAAATGGTGAACCCAACAGATGATTAAAGCCCCAATCCAATTTCTTCTGTTTTTATGGAGATTGTTTTGTTTGTTTGTTTTAAGTGGGAAAGAATACCTTTCAGAGATACTTCCCATGTACAGTACATGCCAGTCTCAGATGGAGCATTCATTCCCTAGCAGAGTGACATACGTGATGTTCAAGGACATTGACTCCTCAGACAGAGTGATTCTTAAAGTCCCCTGAACTACTTGCTCCAAAGCACCCCCTCCCCCAGCTCCAGGAAGCACTCAGAATTCCACAAGGAACTCTTCTGCAGCCTCTGTGGGCTCATGTAAGCAGCACTGAGAGTCACCACGCTGTGGCATCTCTTGCTACTTAAAAGGAACAGATGTTATTTTGCTTCAAATTGGATTGCAAAATATCTCTCTGGTTTCTTTTTTTTTTTTTTTTTTTTTTTTGCCTTTTCTTTGCCGGTTAAAACAATCACACAAACACCACCTGAGGCACTGGCCCAACCCAGTGTCAGAATTCCTCATCTTGAAAAGAAGGCATGCAAAGAGCTCTGGATATGAAGGAGTGGGGCCCACAGCATTCAGAAAATGGCCTAGATCACTTTAAAATGCCAGAGGTACCCATTTCCAGGCACTGGTGTGTGGCTCCATCTGAGTAAGAGAGATAGTTGCTGCCAATCAGAGCACCCAGCAATCATGCCGGGTATTCTCTCATTAATAGAGGCAACTGCCGAAAAGTAATGGGGGCGGCTTTCAGTGTCTGAGTGACAGATCAATTTTTTCTTACCAGGAAACTCTCTACTCCTGAATCCTGCCATGCAGCCAGACCTGACAGTGAGCCGGACATACAGTGGGCCCATATGTCTGCAGGATCCGCTGGACAAGGAGCTCATGACCGAGTCCTCACTCTTCAACCCTCTATCTGACATCAAGGTCAAAGTCCAAAGCTCCTTCATGGTTTCCCTGGGAGTGTCTGAGCGAGCCGAGTACCATGGCAAGAATCACTCTGGGACTTTTCCCCATGGAAACAACCGTGGCTTTAGTACAATACATCCCAGAAACAAAACACCGTACATCCAAAATCTGTCATCACTACCCACAAGGACAGAGCTGAGAACAACCGGTGTCTTTGGCCATTTAGGGGGGCGCTTAGTAATGCCAAATACAGGTGGGTGGTAAGTGTGTGTTTGCATATCTTCCTTGTTTGTGTAAAGGATTCTTTATAAGCATGCGATAACATCCATCCAATTCATTTTGGGGAAAGCAGCAAAGGCTGGGGCTGAACTTGGTGTACACACAGCTCAAAAGTGCACCTGAAATAGGACCTAGCCTTTGCTGTGCCTGCAGGGACAAAACACTCACCATGTTTGATGCTGCTGATGGTCATCTTTTCTCAGGCAGTATGGGTGGGCTCCCAGGTTTGAGATCCCTTGGAACATGTTACCTAGAGCATTGTAAGGAGGAAACAAACACAATTCACTGCTACAACTGACAAATGCCATGCTTATCATGTATATATATACTGACAATTTAGTGCAAGAACAGTCACATTTCTCATTTCCTGCCCTATGAACACTCTCCATGACAGTGACCCTTGATAATCACATTGGTTCTTCTTAAATTATTATTACATTGGTTCTCAGCAAGCAATGATGATGAATTTTTGCATTACTATTCTTTGAAATTCAAATATTAGTTCCAGGCCTATGCCATATACGCAACTAACTTGTAAATATGTGTTTCCCTCCTTTGAGTTTTAAAAGGGGAAGATTTTTCTGGATATTTTTAGATCCCTGGCATAGATCACTTTAAAAATGGCATCCTAGCTGTAGATTGATCTTCAGGGTTGCTGCCTGTGACCCAAGTAGAGGGAAAAGAAATTGATTTCTCTCCTGAAACCTAAGTCATGAGAGCTAGATAGTGTGATGAGTCACAGGTAGATGCTGATGTGCTGATGGCTGAGAAGGACAGGACCATTGAATCTGGCCATGTTCTTGTCCATAAATTAAGTGTAAAACCAGTGCTAAAAAATGGGGAGATGGTCACTATTTTATTTCATAAAATGAACTCTGTGACAGGGTCGGACTCAGAGTATGAGAGCAGCTACCTTCCCTGTCTGGTTGTTTAGTGACTTGAAACTGAACTTCCTCTTAATTTGACAGACATTGCTTTGCCTTCCCCCAGATTAGTGGTGTCCTCTCACACACGGTTTCAAAATATACTTTGTTTCTGAAAAATGGCCTCTCCTGTAGCTCTAATAATGATGATGTTCTCCAAATCTTCCTTGCCAGTGTTTTAGGGCGCACTAGGATTCTTGATTCCAGTATGCTTGAGTGTCCCATCAGTGTGTGATGTCACTCTAACTTTGGGCTCTGGAGGATAACTGACCAATAGGAGACTCCTTTGCCACATTTATCACATGTATTCGTAAAGAAGAGTGAACATGTAACCCTTGTCCCACCAAAGACTAGGATGTGAAACCAGTGTTATATGAAGCCAATGAATCACCATGCCTTTATCATAGCTCCTCCCCCAGGTTCTCATCCTCGTTTATTAAGGAGTTTGTGTACAGGGTGCATATGTGTCTATATTTACATATATTGAGTGAGTACCAAGAGCAAAACATTCATTGTCCATTTTTGCTTAAGTTTCATCAAAGAAACACAGAAATGAAAACCAGGATGAACAAAAGATGTTTCTTTTCCCTTGCCTCTCTTTGAGGAACATTCATATTATAAACAAAAAGTCTGATGGCTTGTCAGCAATTCCCACCCAGTCCACCATGAGCGGGATGCTTTCATGTTTCCTCACAAGAACCACTGGACAAGATTGAAGCTGCACATTGCAAATGAGCTTTAGGAAAAATAGGTGTGGGGAATTGAAACATGCTCCTTGTTATTTGCAGGGCATAAATGCAAACTATGCCCTGGGGAACTGAAGTGTACAGAAAGCATGGCACCGAAATTAGATTGCTCTAATGCCATCCATCCCAATTGCCAGGTAGTACACTATGTAAATCATTTATTATGCAAAATATGAAAGAAGAAACTCAGACAGGTGGTTCTGTTTTCATACCAAATTTTAAGGAAAAAAAAAACTGTTAGAGTAGCAGGTGGCATTGGGGAGCTGCATTTTTTTTTTTAAATCAATGATAACTGGTGAATGACATGTTGCAAATGGGGACTTCTTTAAGGGACTGTAGGCATAAAACCTTCTCACTGTGCTCTCTTTTTCATAATCTGCAACTAGCCACCAGCACACTAACGTTCCCTGCCCTACAACCCTTGTTCCTGTGGTTAACTGTCTTCAACCTCCATGTGCAAGTATGTTTGGGTAGGAAGTATGTCTGAAGGCTAATATCATTTATGATTGAAGGAGAGTGAAAAAAAATTTTAAAGAGCCAATGAATGAGCTTCTTGATTCAGGTTGAATTTAGGAATAACATGAATAATGCTTCAATCTAAGTATCAGGAATTAAGCTTGCTTGAAAGAAATGAGATATGATACGCTCCACACCCAGCCCCAGGCAATGACAGTCTAAACAAGACAACATAACTCCTCTGAGTTACTGGTTTTATACTCAGGATTTGGAATCCTTTGTATACATTTTCATACTGGTGATATGTTTGTTCTGTGTCAGG
Organism: Peromyscus nudipes; assembly: GCA_902168325.1. Lineage (NCBI taxonomy): Eukaryota > Metazoa > Chordata > Mammalia > Rodentia > Cricetidae > Peromyscus > Peromyscus nudipes. Next base: position 10,471 of record CABHPH010159054.1, on the reverse strand, counting down.
AAATGTGCTAAGTGTTGTTAATGTAATGTGACACGGTTGCCTGATAGTCTACTGAGCTTCCACTGATAAAAAAAAAACTTCATGTTTCTTTGTAATCACGGCATAGAGATCCCGAAGAAGAGTAAACAGACAAAGGCCAAACTAAGATAAGGCTGAATGATTAGGGCATAGGTTCTAGGTGACATATGGACATCCTGAATATCCCAAGTTACAGTCTGTGTTCAGTACCAGGAAGGGATACCTACACTGGAGACCATGCTGTTTGGCACTTATAGTTGAGGAAGAATGGCAAATGGAAGGGGCATCTGATTGGAGGTCTCCAGCATGTCAATTATAGTTATTCTACTATTGATGTGAAGATGCAGAATATAAATGCATCTTCTTACTGAAAAGCTGTGAGCAGGATTTTAATGTGCCCCATTCTTACTTCTAGTGAAAGATATTGACGATTACTAGCATGTTACTGACTAATGATGTAAACGTGAATCACAAATGATTCGATTCACAATAAGTCTCACATTCCTTGACTCTGTAGCTGCTAGCACACAGAGAGAGAAGAACAGGAAAGCTTGTCAACAGCAACCTGTAAGCTTCTTCTGCAATTATCTCTAACAAAAGAAAAGAGGTGAAAGCTTCATTATTCAAAACATAGGAGGATGCCAGAGAGTTTATTTTGTGTGACGCTCTTACTATTTCTCTAGTTCATTTCTTTTTATAAGGAGAAAGTCACATTCAAGAGAATCCCAGATTTTTCCAGATGGCTCTGTTTGTCCAAAGTAAAGTGTTTTCTTCATAGCTATAAATAGGAAACTGGGGACATTTCAGATGCAGTAGTGTGGCTTCACAATGACGTAGGCATGGGCATGGTTAGGTCACTGTCACTCCTTGGATGGTTCCCAGATGCTGTTTGCAAATTTAAAGTCACATCACTTGCACAATGGCCTAGAATATTCCAAAACTCATCAATACATGGTATTTTTCCTAATTCCTTTGAAAAAGATGTGGTAATTCACAGAGAACATTCCTTAATTTACTTCTCCATGCTGCTTGTAAGACAACAATATTCCAGGTTCAAAGAAAGTGTTAATTTACCCATCATTCCAGACACCTTTTCTGGAAATGAGAACAAGACATATATCTACATTTTTTTTAATTTTGGAGAAAGTTAATTGATGGACTGATAAAGTCTTGTGTTCTTGGGTTTATTTGGTAGTGTCTGGCCTTAGGATAGCCAGGCTTTTAAGGGAACTGAGTGATGCTGGCAAAATTTCAGATGGAAATGAACATTGAATGTGCCCTCTCTGGGCCACTGATATAGAGCAAGGTCTTCCCCATGCTTTTTAGAGGTCTTCAAGGTTTGATACTTATAAATCATACATTGGCAGGGGAAACTCCTTTACATGGGCATCTATAAGGTGCCCAAAGAGCATGCTTCAAAATGATGGGGAGATCTCTGAATGACCTCTTGACTTTTTTCTGTCTTAGGGGTGAGTCTACTCATACCACATGGCGCCATCCCAGAGGAGAATTCTTGGGAGATTTATATGTCAATCAACCAAGGTGAACCAAGGTGAGAGACCGAGAAGGTTAGCATATTAATCGTTTTTTTTTTTTTTGAATATCCAGTGGGACTTCTGCAGAAAATCTGAATTTATTGTTAAATGAGACAAGGAGGCCTGAGGAGGAAGCAGTGACTGTAAAGACAGCACAGTCCTGCATTCCATCTTAAGGTTATTGGCATCTAAACAGGAGGCACCAAGTGGGAAACCGTGAGTGGTGGACAGATACATAAGCAAGAACTGTGCTTAAACTGCCCCACAGTCTCCCCTGCAAACAAAATTAAATTACCTTTGTGGGTGCTACTTGCTGCACAGTACTCTATTGGAGTCATCAGATGGTAAAATCATGACTCTTCAGGTTCATCAGAAGACCTGCTCCTTACAAGCCTGGAGACAGTTTCTTAGATGATTTTCCTAAGTGTAGGGGGGAAAAATGTGGTCTTCAATAGCTTTCAGGTCTGATGGATTTCAACAGCATTAAATTCAATTACATGAACAAATACAAATCTTGTCACATACTCTTTTTAATGAAAGTAGTTGGTTATTTTCTTAGTGCAACTATAATATTTGTAGAAATGTTGCCTTCTTCCACACAGGATAAAGCGAGCTACTCTTTAGAAAGCAATTTGTCTCATAAACTGGATACATACCTCTGGCATTTTTAGTCATAACATCTTGGTTATTTTTAAAATAGATTTTCTGTTGTTGTTGTTGTTGTTGTTGTTAGGATGGAATACATGAAAGAAAAACACTGGAAAGAAAAAGAGCCAGAGAAACAGATGGTTGAAACAGATTTTTTATAGTGATTTTATACAGAAGGGTTTGTGGGTACCCAGTGGTTCTAACTAGCTGTTCTGTAGGGCTTAAGAAGAATGCAAGACAATTGTCTGCTAGCTGGTAATTGGTAAGTCTCTCAGGGGACTTATGTGTAGCTATGCTATGATGGGCACTTATATCACATCTTCAGGTGTGTAGGAATCAGTCCCCTACCGACACCCTTGTGAAGGTACTCATGGCTTAAGGAACTACTGCTGGTAGATGTTGGAAACAGAGAGGTTAGCTTTGTTTTGGCATGCAACATCAGGCATTGAACCAGGGACTCGAAAATGCTAGGCAAGTGCTGAACCAATGAGCTGCATCCCCAGCACAAGGAACAGCCAGAGCTTTAAAGAGCTTCCACACAATCTTAGGTATGTTAGTTACTTAAACGTAACCTCTTTTTTAATCCCTAGATTTTAAAAAAGGATACCTATGTGAGATTGAGGTCCCTGTCTGTTACGTGTATGTTCTTAAACTCATAATCCCCCCAAAGCCAAGTGCAGTTATCCCTCAGCATCCACAGAGGATTGCTTCTAGGACCCTACAAGGACACTAAAATCCCAAGGTGCTTGAGCACTTTATATGAAGTGTCACAGTGTGTGCATTTAACCTATGCACATCCCACATCATGCTTCCTATCATCTATAGATTACTGATAATTTCTGATACCATATTGTGCTGAGATTAAAACTCTACCCATATTCAGTCCAGATGGGATATTTTTTGATCTGAGGTTTATTGTCTATAAATGTGGAAGCAGAGGATACAGAGTGCTTACTGAATAAGGTAGAACCAGTCAATCTTCCCTGAGTCCTGGCCTTTTGCCAACACTGACTTCCCCAAATTTTCCCTTCATTGTAATTGATCTTCTGCGTCTGTGTTCAGCTTCTTCCATTCAAACCCATCCCCAATGTCTGCCACCTCATTATATGAGAGCCTGCCTAGGGCTACTTCACATTTTTCCAAGACAACTAATTTACAGCTCACCTCCATCCCCATCTCTTTCTGGAAGCTTCCCCTTCTTAAGAGGTCAGAAAAAGAAATGTGCCAGCAGGCATCAAGTATATGAGGACTTAAATGCTCAAAAATATTGGAGAGGAATGATTACATTGGGTACCTTGTAATTTTAATACAAGAGGGAATACTGCCTAGAAACTGACAGAATCTACTAACCTTGAAAGACAGGTTGGCCTGATGAGGTCACTGCATGGGCCACCTTTTGCTTTTAAAGTGCCATGCTAACCAATTGGACTTGCCCATGTGTATCTAGACCATGTGCTTCTCCCTGCTCTCTAGGGTAGTGGATAGGAATCATTTCTCTAAGATTTTACATCTGTGAGCTGTGTGTTTTCCTACCTATTTTACTGCAGAAATATAGAATAGTAAAAAAGCACATGTTCCCTATTGTAACCTGCCAATGTGTCCTGTGTCCTGATGGAGGGGTCACACTGGGCCACTGGCTATTCTACTGCTTTGGCAATCCTCACTCCTCTTTGAGTGACAACAAAGGTTTTGCAAGATGCTAAAAATGGAAAATGCCTTTCTTTCTCCCCTCCCTTTTTTTTTGTTTGTTTGTTAAGCTGGGATGAATTTTTCTGTCTAAGCCAAGAAGCTGCTTTAGGTCTGTGTTCTTTAGCTTTTAATCTTCTGGCCATTGTAGCGTCTTCCTGTGTCATATCACTTGAAAACCCATTTTCATTTTATTCCATCCATCTGTCAGCAGAAACTTGCCTCTAAATCCAGCACAGAGCAGGAATGGACTGCCCCATTTCATTTCATCCCATCCCTTTTGTTTGGGGGGTGTGAGAATTGGATTTGTGGATACTTACAACCTCCCCACACAGAACACAACAGGATCTTACAAACATCATTATGCTATATTTAGGTTACCGTGCCTTCCTTTTTACCGGGTATCTCTATTATCCCTTTTCAAGTGCCATCCCCAGTGTAGAACTCTGATGTGATTAATCTAAGCTTTCTGCCTGGTTTCTATGAATATGTATAGGGAGTTAAAGATACAAAATGGCCCTTCTATTAAAGGAATCTCACACGGCTCTACTTTCATGCTTTGGTGAGTGTGTGTGTGTGTGTGTGTGTGTGTGTGTGTGCGCGCGCGCGCGCTGTGTTCATATGTGTATTGGTACATGAACGTGTGGTTCATGTGCCTATGTGTCTGGGATGATGGTCTGACAGGTAGCAGGTGGCAGCGGGCTACAGCAACAGCTCTGAGCTCACATATTCAACTGCAGGCTAAGACAGAAAGAGCACTGAGGAGAGCAGGGGGATCGTGAAGCCCCTAAGCCTTGATGCCTCTGCTGCCCCTACCGCCTGATGATACAAGGTGATAAACCTTTTCCACCAAGGGCACGCCTCCGAATCCTTCTCCAACAGTTCCATCAACTGGGGAGCCCGCAGTCAAACACGTGCCTATGGGAGCCATTCTCATTCAAACCACCACAGCTCTCAAACAGTTGTAGGGTTCGAGCATTTCTGATTCGGGGTTTCCAGGTTAAGGGTGTTCATTGTGTACCAATGCAGTAAAAAGAGTCATAGAAACAGTGAAAACAGAATTCTGTCTGAAAAGACGAGAAAGGGGCCGGCCTTCGTGCTTTCTCTCTCTCTAGGGAAATTTCCTGGTGGCTGTACATCCGGGGGTCTGTGTGTGTGTGTGAGGGGGAGGGGGCGTCTTAAAGAGTGGCTAGACCTAAAGGTTTGTCCCTGGTTAAAGTCACTCCGGTGTCACGACACGGCACTGTAGCATGAATCTTAAAAGTTCTTATTAATAAAATCAAACCCAGGCCAGGTATTGGGGTGAACACTGGAAGGTCAGAGAGACAGAACAAACCACAACTAACCTCACCTGGCCAACTTCTCAGCTGATCTTGTTTCCTCAGACTGGATGCCCCGAGCCCTCATCCAGAATGGGTCTCAGCTGAACTGCTGCTCAAAAGCCTGAATGCTTAACCAGGCCAAATGTTTCTCCAGGCCAAATGCTTCTCCACGCCAAATGCCTCTAGTTTCTGGTCCTCACGCCTTATATACCTTTCTGCTTTCTACCACCACTCCCTGGGATTGAAGGCGTGCTTTCTGGGATTAAAGGCGTGGGTTACCACGCCTGGCTGTTTCCCATGTGGCCTTGAACTCACAGAGATCCAGAGGGATTTCTGTCTCTGGAATGCTAGGATTAAAGGCGTGTGCTACTACTGCCTAACCTCTGTTTAATATTGTGGCTGTTCTGTCTCTGACCCCAGATAAGTTTATTAAGGTACACAATATTTTGGAACACAATACCACCACACGGCACCGTCTTTCTTCCAACTGCACTGCAGCCTTACTGCAGATGGGCGAACTAGTTTCATGCAGTGCCCCATTCACAAACCAGGAGAGAATGGCCGCAGGCATGGGGACTAGAGTGGTCCCTAGAAACTGAGTGGTAGCCATATAGGGCCTTCAGAGGAGACTTGTGACGAGAAACCACTGATTTCTGGATGGAGGCTGCACATCATCTGGCCTACTTGCACCTGGTGACTCAGATAAGCTCCCTTCAGCATCTACATTGTCATTCAAAACACTTGGGTTTAGGTTTTTGTTGTTTGGTTTTGTTTTATGTTTTCTCAGCTATCCTTGGTAGGGGATTTCATCTTTTACAGATTAACCAATTTCTAACCATTTTATAAAAGTTAAATTCAGGTATTCAAATAAAAGGATTCCATGCTGTGGCCCTTTCTGGCCATTCTACAATAAGAACATTACATGTCACATTAGACTACTCCTCCTCACCCAGCTCTCTGCAGCCCACCCCACCAATGGCTGGAGAGTAAAGAGCTGGACCAGAAAATTATTATGGGGAGCTTTCTTCTGAGAAGCAATAAAATGAAACCAAAGGCAAACATTCATTTCTTTTTCCAATTACACTGTCATGTGGATATCCCAGACCAAATGCTTAGACCAGCATCGGAAATGTAAGTGATCTTGCTGAGGCTTTACAAAAGGACACATATTTTGGCATTTGGGTACAGCATGGATTGGATGTTTTAACCATTTTGTTTCCTAGGTTTTCACATATATATGTGAAATGATATAGTCTACCTAATGGGCACAAAGTTTGGGGAGGTAGAATTTAGGTCATCTGAAATACCTTTTTGAAAGATGCAGAGATAGTGGATGCTGGTTTTAATAGCAAACTGTGAAATGACATCCAACTGCTAAGAAGGCAGAGGAGCTCTGGAATTCTGAGAAGGGAAGATGAACTTTCTTTCCCAAGATGAGTTTCTCTCATGCTATCAAAAGCTTTATGTGGGTTTGATTTCACAGTAGACGCGTGCGCGCACGCGTGCACACACACACACACACACACACCCATTCACATGCACATGCATTCACACCCTATTGGTTAAAATAGTAAGGCAACTCCGTGTAGTTAAAAGGGAGGTTTATTTTGTGGGGTAACATACAAGTGAAGGGATAGGTTATAGGGTCTGGGAATGGTGTTGTAATGCAGTCCAGTGGTGTTCTCTGGAGAACTCTGCTCGGTCTACCTCCAGCATCCAGGGTCCAGGAACCAAGATAGCCAGCCCATCCGGACCCCGGGTCTTCAGGGGTCATCTCTCGGCTCCACCTTATAGACATGACAGTTACCGAAGCCTCATTGGGGGTGGTACTTCCAGATCAAAGCTGGAATGGCTACCCACTACAACACCCCATGTACACACACATGCACATACATTTATAAATATAAATATATATATATATGTATATATATACACATGCATATACCTTCTCCCAGATCATGCCTTATAGAGCACGTGCTGAAAAATGTTCTTAGTCTTTTTTGGGATGACCATATTTTTAGAAGGATAAGAAGAAAACATGGATATATTCATTTTTTTTATCAATGAGATTAAAAGAGAGGCCAGCTGGCCATTAACAGAAATGGAGGTTTATGACATGATGTGTTTGTAGTGAAGTATGTTTATGTCAAACTAATATTTGAAGTCCTTGTCCTAGAAGGGCCTCCCACCCCAGTACGAGACTAACCAATACATTACTCAAAAGCCTCCGATTCTCAAGAGATAAAGAAGTCTTGATCCCAGATTACTAGAATTATACAGCAGTCCACATCTGATCTTACCCTCCTGAGTCAGGATAAGAGCAATTGCCATTCATTGACCCTGACAGCAGGTGGCTGGGCAGGATGCTGCTGGTGCTGCTGGCACTAATGTTGTTGCTGTTGCTG
>CABHPH010159053.1:13338-39918 GCA_902168325.1 Peromyscus nudipes | reverse complement strand
TTGGTGGCCCCTCTGAGTTAAAACAAGAAATTAAGATCATAAAACTGAAGAGACTTTGCTTTGTGAACAGCTATATCAGCTTTGTAAAAAACGGGGGAAGACCGTACTGGTCACGTGTTGTTTATACATGAATCTGTAAGTCTGGCTCACTGGGCAGACACCGAGGAACAGCCCTATCAGCAGTGTGCTCTGAAATTATATTTTCTTTCTGTGAGGCAACTAGTTAATACGTTTGTTTGTTTTGTTATTTTTTTCCCCTCGTTTCTTTTGAGTTGTGAATTCTTTCCTAAATTTGAGTAATATAGACCACATCTTTTGCAGTTGAGAGAATGCCTTCGTTTAGCTGGTCTTTGGGTAAAGCCATTTGTAATCTGAGGTCCTTTTGAAAAGTCAAGTCAGTTACTTGTTTTTCCCAATCTCCGCGATGTGGAATGTTGCTGTTCTTTCCATCTGTCTGATAACGTTATGCCTTTCCGCTTTGCTCTTTTGTTAGTCTAGTGCTTTTTCAGATGCTTTTAGAGCAGGGCCAGAAATCTTCGAGAGAGTATATAACTCTTGGCAGCTCTGACGTTTGTGTTGATGCTGCTTTGTAGTCCGTGTGTTTCCACAGGGTTATTTCCTCTTCAGATAAGTGCTGTACTTCTCCCTTTTATTTCCATAAGAGCAATACTGTAAAATCTGTTGACTTTATTTAGAGACTATAAGGAGATGAGGGAAATAAAAGGCGTCCTAGTGACTAGTGTGCCTGCCATAATGAGCATTTCTTTGTATCTACGCCTTGAATATCGAATGTGGTTCCGACGTTTGTTAAATTCCTAGAAACCAGAGTTCTCTCTTGAGGTAGACTGTATTACAGTGTGACCCAGGCTTGCCTTGGAATCCTGCTTCAGCCTCTTGAAACCCAGGATTGCGGACTAGCACAACCATGCCATGTTGAATGCAGTCTTTAAAGCTAGAAGATACCTGGTTTTCCACAGATTTGCGTGCTGTTTCGAAAGTATTTGACCCACCTTCTCAGCCACATTCCAAAGACAATTGGGGCTGAGAGAATGATTGGTTTTGCTGTCCTGAAACGTAAATAAAAATCATAGAGTCAGTTACACACCAATCTTTCCCAGTTTTGCAGAGTTTGAATAAAACAAATACTTATGTAACTTGGGATGTTAGGGATAGATAGCAGGTTGGTTTCAAGCAGTCTTAGGTGTGTGAAGGGTGTTCCTGATCCATTTGTCAGCAAGTTGGAGTTCTTAGATTCTTTCATGGGAAGGAGAGATTGCCATGGGAAATGTATTCAGTGGAACATCTCTTCTTTCTTTACTCCACTCATATCAATGACAATAGTGACTTGTAGTGCCTTCCACTACAGGCAGGGGCTCCAAGAACTTTATCTTTGTGGTTTACTTGTTTGTTTATTTATTTTGCAACATTGGGGATGATAAACAAGCACCCTGCTTTTTATTACTGAGCTATAGCCTCGGCCCTTGGTTTGTTTTTTGTGGCAGTCTTCCTTGGTAGCCTAAGGTCTACTTGAGCTAACATGACTCCCCAGCCTGTTGGGGGCATGCTCAACATCAAGTTTTTAGTTTTGTTTTTCTGTAAGGAAACACATTTTAGTAGTCATAATCAGTGTTAAGGGGCTTGCCCCTTGCAGCCCTATGTAAGAGTACTTGAGTATCTAAGCTGATACTTACATAACAGGCTATTAGGAATGACAAGTTGATTCAGCACTATTAATGTAGGAAACAGTTCTTGGTTCTCATGTAGAAATTGTCTTCTGTTGTGGTTGGAGAAATTAACTTCAGATAATGGAGTGTTAGTGGAAAAGTTTGGGTCAGTTTTGCCTCAATAAAGCCTGCCTCCCTTCTGAGACACTGAGTAAAATGGAGAGGTAAAGGAGTGATAATCCAAAGTGGTATCCTGTGCTCAGTCGTTCTGTCTTAGGCTGTTGGTAACTATTGATCATAATAGAGTTTAAGAGCTTGGCCTGATGCTTGAATTTATGTAAGTGCGTATCATTAGCCTGACTGAGCTGTGTGCTCTTCCTCTTCAGTTTGAGAAGGAAGGGACATTTGAGAACAGACTTCAAGTTTTATTAGAGTATGGGAAAGTGCTAAAATTTATCAAATTTGATAGATTCTTTTTTATTATTTTTTTAATTATTTTATTTTATTTTCCCGGCTGAGGACCAAACCCAGGGCCTTGCGCTTGCTAGGCAAGCGCTCTACCACTGAGCTAAATCCCCAACCCTAAATTTGATAAATTCTTAAAAAAAAAAAAAAAAAAAAAAAAAACGAGCCTCTTCCTCCCACTTGTTTCTTGTTCTAACTCCGGAAGCTTGTTTGTGTAGCGTTTGTTGTTTAAAGATCAAGTAGTGAGCTGGGCACACTGGCACACTCCTCCAGCTCGTGGGAGGCAGAGGCAGGTGGATCTCTGTGAGTTAGAGGCCAACCTGATCTACAGAGTGAGTTCCAGGACAGCCAGTGCTGCATAACAAAAATAAAACAAAAAGATCAGATGTCTTTTCTAAACATTCTCAACTTTTGGTTGTTTTGGTAGCTTTAAAGGAAGCTGCTTCTGGTCCTATTTAGTCCTCCCAAAGGAGTGACCTCTTTCAAAGTGAGGCTTGTTCAGTGGCTGTGCCTTCCTGGCTCTGGCTTTAATTTGTCTGTACATCTTAAAAACTAATTTCACTAAAACATGATTTAACTGAGCATGGTGGCTCATGTGTGTGCTCTTGGCATTGGAGAAAGTGAGGCAGGACAATCAGATCAAGACAAACGTGGGTTATATAAGAGTACTCCAGGACAGCCTGACCTAGAGTGAGACACTGTTTCAGAAATACCACAAGTTTTAGCAAGGATAAAAAGAGGGAGCTGCATTTGGGATACTGTGTTTTCCAATGCTGGGATTGAAGGCAGGGCTTAATTGCACTTGTACCCCTTGTTTTACTTTTGACAGGCAAATAATTGTATGTATTTCTGAGATACAATGTGAATTTGAGAGATTTGTTTTTAATTGTGTGTGTAAGTCTGAATATGGGTGTGTGCACATGTGTGGGTGCTCTAGGAGGTGGGTTGTCAGATACCAGAGGCTGTTGAGATTGATGTGGGTGCTGGGAACTGCACTTAGGTCCTCACGAAAGTAACCTCTGAGCCATCTCTCCAACCCCAACCTAATGTTTTAATGCATACATTTGGAATGATTAAATCAAGTTATTTAATATGCTCATCATCACCTTACCTACCTAGGGGGAGCGAGAGAAACATTTCAAATCTACCCTTAGCAGTTTTTATAGTTTGCTGTTCGAGACAGTCTCAACTGTAGCCCAGTGTCTCGGCTTCTCTTCTCTCTTGTCTCTGGCTGTGATGAAATGCCCCAACCAAAGCCATAGGAGGCTTTATTTTGGCTCGAAGTTTCAGCTTATAGTTCATGGTGGCTGAGAAGCCACAGCAGCAGATTTTGCATCCACATTCAAGAGAGAGACATTGCTAGTGCTCAGCTTCCGTCCTCTGTTGTGTCCAGTTAGGACCCCCTGCTGGAAAATGGTCTCACTCACAATTAAGATGGGACTCAATGAGTCACATGAATTAACAATCAAGATAGTCTTTACTCAGCAGGCGTGCCTGGAGGCCCACCTCTCAGATAATTAGCAGTTTTTGTACAATAGCATTATTACTGTGGGATACCTCACTGTGTAATAGACTGTTAAGACTTACTTTCCTGTCTAAAATTTTGTAATGTAACAACTGCGAGGGCTGGAGACATGGCTCGGTGGTTAAGAGTGCTGGCTGCTCTTCCAGAGGACCTGAGTTCAATTCCCAGCAACCACATGGTGACTCATAACCACCTGTAGTGAGATATGATGCCCTCTTCTGGCATAAAGTTGTACATGCAACTACAAGCCTTGTTCACACTCTTTGTCTATCATTTATCTTTTGAAGACAGGGTTTCCCTCTTAGCTCAAGCTGGCATGGAAGTCTCTGTGAAGCCCAAGTGGCCTCAGATGTGTGATCCTCCTCTTGCAGCAGCCTTCCCAGTTCAGGGATTTCAGGGAGTCACCAAGCCTGTGCTTCCCTGCCTTTTTACACTTCATTTTCCATCCACAACTCAGTTCATTGTTGATAGGTCTCATTTTCACAGTGAATTCGTTGTTACTGTTACCACTTTGAGTGTTTCAGTAATACTTTGTTTATGTAGATTAGCAGATAACTTTCCTCCAGCGTAGTTTGAAGCTCGCAGCCTGAAGACTTACATTGCATACTTGGAGGATGGAGGCTTCTGTGAGTTAGACAGGCACTCCACCACTGCACTGTCTCCAAACACTTGGACAGTTCAGACAGCAAACATAAGTCCTCTGGTACTAACTAGAGACTATGGGTGGCATGTAGAGTGAGTGACGTGACAATCTCTTACTATGGCTTCATCTAATGAGTGCTTGCATTTGGTAAATCAATCTCTCTCTCTCTCTCTCTCTCTCTCTCACACACACACACACACACACACACACACACACACACACACACACACGTATACATATCCTCCTGCCTCAGCCTTGAGTGCTGGGGTTACAGGAATGTGCTGGCTCTTTGTATAAATAGACCTTTATGTAACTTGTCTTTTACACATCCATATTTTTTCAATTTATCCATAGACAATTTTATATATGCCTACAATGTATCTTATTTATTTATTTATTTATTTATTTATTTATTTATTTATTTATTATGTATACAATGCTCTGTCTGCATGTATATCTGCAGGCCAGAAGAGGATGCCAGATCTCATTACAGATGGTTGTGAGCCACCATGTGGTTGCTGGGAATTGAACCCAGGACCTCTGAAAGAGCAGCCAGCACTCTTAACTGCTGAGCCATCTCTCCAGCCCGCACATCCATGTTTTTCAAGTGTATGTAATTATTGCTGTAGTTAATAAAACAGGAAGCAATTTTAAGTAGTTTTGGACCAGGTCATTATAAGTAATAGTTGTGTTATTTTCCTTTGTTTTGTTTTTAGACAGGGCCTCACTATGTAGACCGGGCTGGCCTCAAACTCACAGATTTGCCTCTGGGTGCTGAAATTAAAAATGTGTACTACTGCACCTGGCCTTTGTGTTTCTGATTTTGAGACAGAATCTCTTCCTGTGTAGCCCAGGCTAGCCTTAAACTTAGGATCTTCCTGCCTTAGCCTCCCAGGAGCTGATTTTTTGTTTGGTTGATTGGGTTTTTGTTGTGTTTTTGGACATGGGGTCTTGAGCTCTTAGGCTCAGGCATTCTTCCTGCCTTGGCTGTTGGCTGGGATAACAGGTGCTTATGTGTGCCTAGCTAAGTATTTTTGAATCTATAATAGCCTTTCTCAACATGTATAAATCTGGATGTCTTCCCTTCACTTTTGGGCTTAATTTTGGAGCCTTAATGAAGGGTATTCATCTAAGAGAAAAACTATTGCCAAAGTCCACTGAACCAGGAATAGCAGTGTTGGAATAGGTAAGAGGTGTTAGATGAAATCCAGGTATGGTGGCTCATGTCTGATATCCCAGCATTCGCTGAGGCTGGAGGTTTACTGTGAATTTGAGGCTATTCTGAACTCAGTTCCAGACAGCTTGAACTACAGAAACCCTGTCTCAAAAAACAACCATCAATACCAAAAAAATATTTCCATTTTGAAGAGAAGTGTAATATAACAGATGCAGGTAAGGTAAGGTGCAGTTCACTAAAGATTATATTTAGTTCAATTTTCAATAATTTAAGGCTGTGCTTACTCATTGTCTTTATGATCTAAAGAGAAGATACTGTAATAAAACTGCAGGTATATATTTTCAGTCGGTAGCTCTTCATCCTGGAACACTGCAAAGACACAGTAGCACTTGTTTTCACAGCACTCAGGCAGCTGAGGCAAGGGTACCCTTGGGCCAGCCTGAGCCACATAGTGAGATCCAGCTCCCCACCCCACCCCACAGCTGGAGTGTTAGAGTGCTTGCCTAGGATACAGGACGCCCTGGATTTACATAAACCAGTTGTGACACACTCATGTAATCCCAGCACTCTAGAGGTATCCCTAGATATGTAATCCCGCCTGAGAATATGTCATGAGACCCTTTCTCAAAAACAAAGCACACACAAACAACAAAAACACAACATTAACTAAAACCACTGCTAACAACCAAAGGAAATTAAAACAATGGTATGGTCAGTTTTTTTGTGAATAAGAGTTGTATTAAAAAACCAAGTCCATTCAATTGCATGCTGCCTTTGGGATGGAGATATGAAGGAAGAATAATAATGTTTTGAAAGTATTTTTTTAAATTAGATACTGTATTTCATTTGTTAACAAAACCCAGAATATTTAAGTAGATACTGAATAAATTTTCCTTTTTCACTGTGAGCTGCTTTTAGTGGTGGACAAGTACTTGCTGGGTCTGCACATTTTACTTGCTCTGCAGTATTTCTTAAGGCAAAGAGTAAATAAAGTACCCTATGTCTCTGTCAATAATTTGTAGTTTGATCAGGGGATAGTGGCACAGGCCTGTAGTGCCACTAGTGGAGTTTGAGGCAAGAAAATTTCAACTTAGTGGCCAGCCTTGGCAATACATAGAGATCTCTCCAAAACAAACAAACCCAATCAAAGAAAAACCCTAGCAAACCAATGCCCAAATTTGGAGCTTAAGCTGACCCTGTCTCACAATAAAACCACCTTGGGCTGGGGTGTCTGCAGCTTAGCTTAGTTTAGCAGTGGCAAGGCCTTAGGTTTGTCCCCATCTCCCTTCAGAAAAGCCTGACAGTGACAGGAAGGCTGTAGTCGAGGGAGAATGTTTCCAATACCAGCTTGTCCTAGAGTTGTCTGTTTTCATTCTTCTGCCTGCCCCGATGGCTTTCCCTGGTTTCTAAGAGACGTAAAAAGTCAGCTGTAGTTTTGGCTGTGATTTGTAGTTAACAGTAAATGTACTTGGTGCTTGAGAACTCTAGTGGTTGGCAACTCTCAGTACCTCAAGTATAATTATTGGCACATGGTAAATACTCAAAAAACAATAGTTGAATTCGTTTTATCTAATATTAATTTATCTTCAAAGAAACTAAACAGTTTCTTCAACATTATTCAGTAAAGGATGTCAGCTTCTATTGATAAGAAGGAATATATGATATATTGTTATTGCTGTGCTGAGAATTGAGACCAGGGACTTGAATATGCCAGGTATGCACTCTATGATTATGCTGTATCACCAGTCCTTTAATTTTAGATATAAGAGAGAATGATATGCAAAACAGGTGTTGAAAAGAGAAAAAAATGTAAGGTGTATTGTTACATGGTAGATAATTAGGATAGTGTTTTGAGACTTGCTGCTATGATCAAATACTTGAGAAAACAGCTTAAAGGAAAAGACTTTGGTCCATCAGGGCTGGAGGATGTGGTGGCAGAGTAGTTCACATCATGGTAAGCAGGGAATAGTGAAGCAGCTCACATCACAGCAGTAACAGGAAGGGGCTAGGGCAAGATAAAGACCCCCAGGAATTCCTCACTTCCCACAGTTCAACCGACTTTTGGATTTTGGATTTATTTATCAGTGCATTAAACCAGCCTCTAGTTCAGAGATGACCTTTTCTCTAGGATCTACCCTCACAGGCATCTCTCTTCAGTTACTTCATATACGTGGTTCTCACTCCAGTCAAGGTGAAAGTCAAAATGGGCTATCATGTACAGGCTCAGAGTGTTTAGGGTGTCTTTCAGGTTTTTCTTTTAAGAGCAAGGAATTTTGTTACAGAAAGTATTGGTGTTGGTGGGCATCTCAGTTTGTTAATCATCCTGACCTTGTGTATACAGAGCTATACAGCTCAGGTGTGGAAGTCACAGGACAACTATTCATCATGCTGCCCTAGATTTCTTGAGAGTTTTAATATAATATATAGTAATATGTATCACATTACCTCTATAAAATATATAACTTCAGATTCTAGAACATATCTCATCCTAAGAATTTTGAATAAGGGGTTGTGGGTGTGTGTTAAGATTGAAATTTTTTTCCAAACCATCTCTAACATGGAGCCTTGCATTGTATTTGGTAGCAGCCAGTGATCTTAGGTATTAATAACCTCAGAGACTGTAGGGTAGAACTTAGATTTATGATGTGACTTTCAGATCTAGAAGGAAGTCAGAACCTTAAGTGACCCAGTCACTTTGCCTTTACACCTGTTTTAGTTACTTCCGTAGTTAACTTGCTGGACACCTGACTGTCTGTGACCTTGGCAGTTCCAGGAGTTGTGTAGTTTGGCCAGAAGATACATTGTGAGCTCTTTGGCACCCTGAATGATTGACACTTTGAGGAAAAAGCAGTGGTTCCAATGATGATTATACATACAGATTTTATGTTAAAATTCTCTTTCTGATTTTGGAGTTTGTGGTTATCTAATTTAAAATCGAGGTAGTTTGGGGGTTAGTTTATGGGTAGCCACCTGTTTGGATTTCCCTCTTCATTTTCTGGTTTATAATCCCTTTGACACCACATGTTAGAAATACTGAGTTCCGAGTATTTTTAAACTTTAACTCATTTGAATTTTTGCTTGTTTTTAAATTTTATTATTGCCTGTTTTACATGTATGAGTGTTTTGCCTACAAGTATGTTGCGCCGTGTATATGCAGTGCTGAAGGAGGCCAGAAGAGGGCTCCAGTCCCCAGGAACTAGAGTTACAGAAGGTTGTGACCTGCCATGTGGGCTCTAAGAACTGAACCCTGGTCCTGAAAGAGCAACCAGTGCTCTTTACCACTAAGCCATCACTCTAGCTCCAGTTTTTGGTCTTTTATTAAGTAAATGTTGTGTAGTAGAATATAGATATGGTTTTCCCCCATTGAGTGGCGTTACTGTTTCTTGATGTAACAGAATGCATGGATAAAAGCAGTTTAAGGAAGGGTTTATTTTGGCTACAGTTCGTCAAGAGTTGACAGTTGTTGCGGTTTTCCTTCTTCCTTGGGGACCATTGGCCATCGGTCCAGGAGGGAGCAGAAGTGGGGAACAGGGATTGGAAGGCTGTGGACATGATGGAGACAACTCTCCTGGAGATGACTTCAGTGAGACAACTCAACTTTATTTCAGACTGTAGGTAAAATACAGGATTGGGAAGATTGGGGACAAACCCTAATTGCAGTTAGTGGCACGCTCCTATCATAGCTAATCATAGAATTAGTGGGAGCACGGCCCTATCAAAATGGCTAGAGCATTAACCTAATTATCATGTGGGCATCAGGGGAAGAGTGTTTGCAGGGAGCTATGTCAAGGGTCATCCTTGAGATAAGTCAGGTATCCAGGCCTAGAAACATCCTACAAAGATGTCCTAGAGAGCAGGAAGTCTTGCTGGGGAGAGAGTCCTTCATGTTGCCGAGCTTAGAGAAAGCTGCCAGGCCATGGTAGACTGTAACCTCTGACCAGCAGGGCCTCCCAACAGTTGCCGTATCACTCCACAGTCAGGGAGCAGCAAGTAGTGAATGCTGCTGCCCAGTGACTTTTCTCCTTTCCATTCAGTATAGGACCCCAGAGCATTGGATGTGCTATCTATCCTCCTTTCAGTAGGTCTAACCTAGAAACTCCTTCAGAAACACGCCCAGAGATTTGTTTTCATGGTGATTCTAAGTCTTGTAAAATGACAGTCAAGATTGGCCATCATTAGTGATTGCCTAGCTATTCCAATATTATTTGTTGAAATAATGGAGTCCTCTTCTTTTCTTGTTTGGTTGGTTGGTTGATCGGTTTTGTTTTTCAAGACAGGGTTTCTCTGTGTAGCCCTGGCTGTTCTGGAATTTTCTTTGTAGACCAGGCTGGCCTCGAACTCAGAGAACTGCCTGCCTCTGCCTCCCAAGTGCTTGAGATTAAAGGCATGGGCCACCACCACTTGGCTAGCCAGTTGTCTTAATTTCAAATCCCATGTTGATCGTGTTTAATTTCTTCTGTGTATTTGGGTTTATTGGTGGTTTATAATGCATCTTAATGTGATAAAGTCTTTAGGAGAAACTTGTCTTTTCTTCATTCAAATATTCTGACAACTTAAGTCCACACATTAACTTGGAAAACATTGTAATTTGTATAGTATTGGTGTTTTTCTGTGCAGCAATATATTATTCTCACTCAAACATTTCTGAGAAAGAACGCACTGCAAAGAGATAAATTACACATACTTCTCGCATATAGTTCAGAAGAGGAGATGTGGCCGAGTGGAGGAGTGCTTGCCTGGTATGTTGTTAGGCCCTGGGCTCTGGCCCTAGCTCCTCAAAACAACCAACGCGTATTTGATACCTACATGTACAGACACATATACGTTAGAATTTCTTAGAATTTAAAAATTAATCATTTTGAATCTAGTTGCTGTGTAGTCTTTGTGAATGTATAAATATGTCCGAAGAGTGACAGCCACCAGAAAAGAGGGCATCTGTTTGAGTTTTGTTTCCCCTTAAACTACAGTTATGTGTTGCTGGTAAATAACTAGATCTGACTTTTGCAATTTAAATTCTTTAAAGGACCTTAAAATCAGCTGATTATTCATGTGCTTATTGTCTCGGATGTTTATTTCTTGTATGGAAGGCAAAAAAATTAAAGTACAACTATTAGTTTTCTGCAGCCTAGTAATTTTAAGTGTTATAGACTTGAACAATTCATTTTCCTTCTAAAGTTGATTGAAACTTCATATAAATGTAGTATGTATTGAAGGCTGTTGATTTAAACATTGTATTCTAAAAGCTTGATCCACATATTCTAACTGAACTTTTTTCTTTTTAGTTCTGCAGAAAACCTACTGAACATAAGATGTTGCAACAAAATCTACCTCCTGAATTTTTCCCTTTTATTCATGAGCTGCATAGTTGCAGATTTGAGCAGGATGTCTGGAGACTCTGTTGAAAAACTCTAGCGCAGGATGACCTAGCAAAGACTGTACGCCTGTAACAAGATACTCCACGATTGTGTCGGTTCTGGTTCTGAATGCTACAGATAACAGCAAGTGGACTCCTTTCTTTCTGAAGTATTCATTTGACCTTCCATCAAGACGGACTTTTCTAATCTGTTCTGGGAGATATTAATGGAATACAGTCATGTCCACTCAAGAGGAAAGGCAGATCAATACCGAATATGCTGTGTCCTTATTGGAACAGTTGAAATTGTTTTACGAACAGCAGTTGTTTACTGACATAGTGTTAATTGTTGAGGGCACTGAATTCCCTTGTCATAAGATGGTTCTTGCAACATGTAGCTCCTATTTCAGGGCCATGTTCATGAGTGGACTGAGTGAAAGCAAGCAGACACATGTACACCTGAGGAACGTGGATGCTGCCGCCTTGCAAATGATAATAACTTATGCATACACGGGGAACTTGGCGGTAAACGACAGCACTGTAGAGCAGCTCTATGAAACAGCTTGCTTCCTACAGGTAGAAGATGTGTTACAGCGTTGTCGAGAATATTTAATTAAAAAAATTAATGCAGAGAACTGTGTCCGGTTGCTGAGTTTTGCTGATCTCTTCAGTTGTGAAGAATTAAAGCAAAGTGCTAAAAGAATGGTGGAGCACAAGTTCACTGCTGTGTACCACCAGGAAGCATTCTTGCAACTGTCCCACGATCTACTGATTGACATTCTCAGTAGTGACAATTTAAATGTAGAAAAGGAAGAAACAGTCCGAGAAGCTGCAATGCCGTGGCTAGAGTATAACACAGAGTCACGATCCCAGTATTTGTCTTCGGTTCTTAGCCAAATCAGAATTGACGCACTTTCAGAAGTCACACAGAGAGCTTGGTTCCAAGGTCTCCCACCCAACGATAAGTCTGTTGTGGTTCAAGGTCTTTATAAGTCCATGCCCAAGTTTTTCAAACCAAGACTTGGGATGACAAAGGAGGAGATGATGATTTTCATTGAAGCATCATCAGAAAACCCTTGTAGTCTTTACTCTTCTGTCTGTTATAGCCCCCAGGCAGAAAAAGTTTACAAGTTATGTAGCCCACCAGCCGATTTGCATAAGGTTGGGACAGTTGTAACCCCTGATAATGATATTTACATAGCAGGGGGCCAAGTGCCCCTGAAAAACACAAAATCAAATCACAGTAAGACAAGCAAACTGCAGACCGCCTTCAGAACTGTGAATTGCTTTTACTGGTTTGATGCACAACAAAATACCTGGTTTCCAAAGACGCCGATGCTCTTCGTCCGTGTGAAGCCATCTTTGGTTTGCTGTGAAGGCTACATCTATGCGATTGGAGGAGACAGTGTTGGTGGAGAACTGAATCGGAGGACTGTGGAGAGATACGACACTGAGAAGGATGAGTGGACAATGGTGAGCCCTCTGCCCTGTGCTTGGCAGTGGAGTGCAGCCGTTGTGGTTCATGACTGCATTTATGTGATGACATTAAACCTCATGTACTGTTACTTCCCGAGATCTGACTCGTGGGTAGAAATGGCCATGAGGCAGACTAGCAGATCTTTTGCTTCAGCTGCAGCTTTTGGCGATAAAATTTTCTATATTGGAGGGTTGCATATTGCTACCAATTCTGGCATAAGACTCCCCTCTGGCACTGTAGATGGGTCTTCAGTAACTGTGGAAATTTATGATGTGAATAAAAATGAATGGAAAATGGCAGCCAACATCCCCGCTAAAAGGTACTCTGATCCCTGTGTTAGAGCTGTTGTGATCTCAAATTCTCTTTGTGTGTTTATGCGAGAAACCCACTTAAATGAACGAGCTAAATATGTCACCTACCAGTATGATTTGGAACTTGATCGGTGGTCTCTGCGGCAGCACATATCTGAACGTGTACTGTGGGACCTGGGGAGAGACTTTCGATGCACTGTGGGGAAACTTTATCCATCTTGTCTTGAAGAATCTCCATGGAAGCCACCAACTTACCTTTTTTCACCAGATGGGACAGAAGAGTTTGAACTGGATGGAGAGATGGTTGCACTTCCCCCTGTATAGGGGAGGTGAGGGAGTGCACGTGCAGGACTTGGGATATCCTTTGTTAAACCAGAGGATATAAAAGGACTAAGTATGAGTACATAAAAAATCTATCTTTGATACATTTTATTTTTATGGCCTACTTAATATTTGCATCAGTATAATATATATCAGTGTGTCAGACAGAAAGATATGCTTCTGTAATATGAAATAGGTTATTTGATAATTGAGAAACTTTTATGTGTATCATGTGAGCATAAGAGTCTGGATTATCTAACATTGTTAGCCCTGTGTATGTACAGTCCAGAACTTCACTTTTAAAAGTTATTTCCTGTTCCTAGTGTGGTATACCAAAATTGTGCTGAGATTATTTTAGTATATGTATTGAATTCCCGTACTTCTAAAGTCCTGGAATATAGTTTTTCTAGCATAATTCAGCTGCACTTAACACTAATGTTCATGTCAGTATAGAAATGTCTTTGAAATCCTATACTGTTGTTGAGGAATATCTCCTATATGTCTATGGTGTTACACAGGGAAAGCCGTGACTGCAGGATCAGTCTCACTATCTCCTAGGTGCATGTATTCCCTTCCCACTGACTTACACTTGTCTATCTAGAATACAGGTTGTCCAGTCAGCTGGTCACTTACCAGGTGTGGACTTAAGTTGCTGGGCTTGCAAATGAATTGCTAGTCCCTCATTGTGCGGGTCTATGTGGAGCTTTAATCCGTAAATGTCTCCACTTTCTATATTACATTAACGTTGGCTCATGCATATAACCACCTGCTGCTGATGTAGTTCTCCATCTTAAAAAGATTTAGAGTGGATTAACCAGGTCATTACATCTTAATTTAATAACGAGCATTACTGTAGAGTGATTGTGTGTAGGTATCTATTAGGTGTGTTTTTTAACCTGATGTGTGTATGTTTGGGGGTGTAGGGGTAGGAAGGTGGGCCGTGCAGGAATCGTCTGCACTGACTGTGCAGGAGAGCAGACACTAGCCCTGCTCTGGCATTAATCCCAGGAACCACTAGCAGCTGTGGGGCACCACCAATGCAACGTGAGCACGGGTGCCTCGTGACAAACATGGCTGGCATGTTCAACTGCATAATGCTCTGGCACTGTATTTTGAATGACATTAATTTATTAAATAAATTGTATATAATCAGTATCTGGCTTGGGTTTTTTCCTTCTTGATGGGAATGCTCTAGCTGTGCTTTTAGTTGAAGTTTGCCGGGCCCCTGGTAGACGGTTTCTTGAAAATCTGTGTGAGATACACACAGAGAGACTGATCCCCTTTCACTGCTCTTTCACTTTCTCAGTCCCCTTCTCCAGCCTCAGTTTTGGTTTGAAAATACTAAGTAGAGGATTGTAGAAATGAACAGTCCGTAAGTTTAAAATTGATGCAGATGAAGCTGCATGTTTGTATTGAATAAGATACACAACTGTTAGCCACTTAATAACCAACTCAGTTCAGCGTCGCTATGGCATGAAGGTACCACATTTAAGTAATTTACACCATCATTATTGCTGATCTTCTGGTTTCTAATTTATGAAATAAGCTTTTATAATTAAGTATAATTTTAAAAAAAGCCATGTAAAGATGGTATATGTAGGATTTGGTACTATGCCCAGCTTACATATAGGGCATCTTAGGATATGTCTGGAGATAAGAGATCTATTAGAATCGTCTGGGGGTGTTCTTCTAAAAGCTTGAGATGAGCAGGCCAGTGTTGCATCATAAAGTCATCTCCTTGAGTGCTGCTGGTTCAGGCCTTAAATAAGAATTTAATAGATGACCAGTCCTTGGTCATGTTTACAGACCTTAACTCAGTTGCTCATGGAAGGAAGCAGACTCCATAGTATACTTACAGTACTAGAGATTGAATCCAGGGGGTCTGCATATGCTAGGCAAGCACCCAACCACTGACCACACCCCATTTTAGTTAGGATTTCTATTGCTGCGTAAAACACCATGGTGCTTACAGTTTATAAGTATCATGTAGGTAATTGAGGGCAGGAACTGAAGCAGAAGCCATGAACGGGTGATGCATGCTGGCGGCTCATGGCTTATTCGGCCTACTTCCTTATACAACTCAAGATAACCTGCCCAGGGTGGCACCACCCACAGTGAGCTGGTCCTCCCACATCAACGATCCAGTCAAGAAAGTGCCCTATAGGCCAATCTAGTGGAGTTATTTTCTCAGTTGTACTTCCCTTTTCCCAGATGACCCAGTTTGTGTCAGTTTGACAAAAAACTAACCAGCACACCATCATTTCTTGGAGAGTTTAACAGTTTTCTGACTGGGCATAGTGGTACATGCCTTTAATCCCAGCAGTGGCACCTGAACCTCAGAGTTAGAGGCTAAGCGGGTCTATAGTGTGTTCCAGGACAACCAGAGTGGCATAGAGATCCTGTCTTAAAACAGTTTTCCAAATTTTTGTTCAGTGAACAGTTTTTTTTTGGCTGCAATCTATATGCCATATAATTCATCTGTTTAAAAACACAGTTGACTAACTTTAAGAATATATACAGAGTTGTACAAGTATTACCATGGTCAATTGTAAAATGTTTTCATGCTCATCCCATTCTCCCTTCCAAAGGGCCCCCTCACTGGCCCTTCACCACACTGAGCCAGATTGTCTTAAAAAACAAACAAACATTCGTTTACTCTGGATCTTTTTACCCGTAGAATAAAGTCAAGGTTTGTTTCCAGTTTCCAAGGCTTGAAAGCGTTGCCTTCTCTTGCTTTTTCTGGCCTAGCATCTTCTCTAAAGTATGTTGGCTCACCACATCAAATGTTTTGCTTATTGAGCCTTATCTTTCATATAGTTATTCATGTTTTGTTTCTGTCTTAAATCCAGTTAAATCTTAGATAATCAGATAACCAAATTAGTTTATGACTACATTTACTTTCACTCCTCAGAATGCCTTGGTTTGGTTGGTAGATTGTGTGATGGCACTGATTGAATTTAGTTTACTTTTGGGGTAACTTCCTCAAGGCTTAAAAAAAAAATCTGGTTTACTAGCCTACCATTATAACTCAGTGGTGAAGTGCTCATCCCCTAAGCATGTATGAATCTTCAGCACTGGGGGTGGGGATAGGGGGGAGTCTCTTACCTTTATTAAAATGTCAGATGCACCACAAATTATAATTGTTTGAGTTGTCTTCACTACAATCAAAATGGATGTGTCTAACCTAGCTATTTTGTGTTTTGAAATTGCAAATTAGTATTGAGATGTGTCTCAATACTGACAGTATGAAAAGAGGGTTCAGATTACCGTTAGAAGAGCTGGCATTGAACAGAAAAAATACAGGGCTGGAGAGAGAAGGCAGCAGTTAGCAGCACTGGCTGCTCTTCCAGAGGACGTGAGTTTGAGTCCCAGCACCCACATGTTGATTCACAACCTCTATAACCCTACCTAGTTCCAGGGGATCCAGGGACACATGGTATACAAACACACATACAGAAAAAAACATCCCACACATTAAAAAAAAAAGTTAAAAACCCCTAAGTTTCTCAACCTATAGAAGGGTTGAGAAAGGGTTATTCTATAGGTTGAACCTATAGAATAAACCACATAAGGTTTATTCAGAAGTGGAAGGTTGGTTTAATATCTGAAAATCACATAGAAGCCATATTAACAGTAAAAGAAAAGCCATACTAATAATTGGAAAAGTAAGTTTACGAATCCAAGACCATTTATGATAAAACTCAGCTTAATATGGGCATGGTGGCACATGGCTGTAATCCCCAACAGGCAGAAGGCTCATGAGTATCAGGCAAGTCCTGGGTTCAAGGTGAAACTTTGAAAAATCCAAAACAAAATTTCAGCAAAGTTACAATAGGAAATCTCTATAAAGCAGTAATGGTGGAAGATTGAAAGCTTTGTTACACTACTCCGCCTTAAGAAAAAAAAAAGTTAAAAACTGCAGCTTGTCTACTCTGGCCTAGCTGGGGTAATAGGGCAAGAAAAAGAAAAGGCCTAGAGTTTATAACAGTTTCTCAACATGTGGGTCACAACCCCTTTGGGTGTCCAATGGTCCTTTCACAGGGGTTGCTTAAGACCATCAGGAAACAAAGATATTTACAATTCGTAACAATAGAGCAAAGTTACAGTTACCAAATAGCAATGAAAATAATTTTATGGTTGGGGGTCATCACAACATGAACTGTATTAAAGGGTTGCAGCATAAGGAAGGCTGTGTTTAGAAGGTACTGTTTAAGAGAAAAAAATGTTTATAAAGTATGTGTATTTGAATCTATGTGAGGATTTGTGCACATATGCAGATGCCTGAGACCAGAGGCTGTCAGATCCTCTAGAGGTGGATTTACAGGAGTTGAGTGCTCAGTGCTAGACTTGGGTCCTCTGCAAGACCAGCAAGTGCTCTTAACTGCTGAGCCATCTCTCTGGCCCTACAGATTCATTTCGTGGTGATCATGGAAGAACAGGAAATAGCAGGAAAAAAATGTAAACCTTGTAGATTAGAACTGAGGTAACATGATTTTGTTTTTTACTTTCGTTAGAAACAAGTTTGACTTGTCAGCAAGATGCAGGGGACTCCCTCTTTAGGGTGAGGATGTTCCTTTGAGCTCTGACAATCACAATATTGGTAGTTCTAGAAAGTGTTCACAAGGCATCCAACCCACCAAAGTAGATCAGCAGGTTTGAGGTCAGGCTAGGAGCCCTGCTTCAGGAAAGGATTTTATCACCAGGGAGTATACTGGAGTCCGGAGCCATCTTGAGAAGGACCCTGTTGTCCAAATTTGGACTGCTTTGATGGTTAGAGCCCCCACAGACATTCCCCTATGCTGGCTTTGTGGGCAACTGCCTCTTGAGCCAAACGTGACCCAGTAAAGTAACTGATTCAGACTTGCTGTATGTCCTATACTGTTGGGGACAAGTGTTACCATATCAAGGAGAATAGAGAGTATGTCCTAAACTATAAGGCTGTGAAGCTTGCGCTGAATCCAAGGGCATGACCAGCTGTGTGCAAAAGCCTTCACCCACAGTTTGCTGTTCTCTCCCAAATGTTACCTGCAAGTAATTACTGGGTATATGAGGCAATCAAACAATCAAAGCTGAACTGTGGCTGTCACCCCAGCCTACAAGTCCACCACCTCAAAATGCCTGGAAAGAAGTTGCCTGTAGAGCTATTGTGCTGTCACAGGGCACTTCAACTGAAGAAGTTCAACGTTAGAAAAGCCCTGGGGAGTGGGGGGGGGGGGTGGGGGGAGGTGGCTTAAAGCCTGGATGTGGTGGCATGTGCCTTTAATCCCAGCATTTGGGAGGCAGACAGATGGATCTCTTGAGTTTGAGGCCAGCCTGGTCTACAGAATGGGTTCCAGGGCCATAGAGAGAAACCCTGTCTTGAAAAATGAAAGGGGCTGGAAGGGGGGGGGGGGGGGGGGGGAAGCAGCCCTGGGCATGCACAGCTGAAGAAGTCCCTGAGAGAAGTTCTAACTGACTCTAGACATGACTCACTTCTCCTTTAGTAAGTAAAAGAGGGTGGAGGGGAATCACCAGGCTTTTTCCTGTACCTGTATGCATATGGCTGGGGAGCCTGAGTTCTGGCTCCTTAAGAGCATACCCAGAGTAACAGCAAAGAGAGTAACAGCAGAGAGAAACAACACACTTTCTGCCACCTCCTGCATCTTGTTTGACTATGCATGGCTCACAGGCCTGCCTGTGGGCACAATGGGAAATGAAGTGGCTTCTGTCACCACCTCTTCTCGGGAAGCAGCCTGACCTCCACCATGGTCTGGTAAGAGGGCAAGTGCTTCAGGCCCTTCACCACTACTGATGCCACCAGTGCCACAGACATACAAGTAGCGGCCAACAGCACCAGTGCCTGAGAAAGCCCCCGTCCCGGCAGGGACCACCACTACCACTGCAGGGAATAGCACACCATGTACTACACATACTCTACTGTGTGCACTACAGCTGCGTGGACTGCCGGAGTCCCTACTCTAGTGTAACCCGGAAAGAATCTTTCCATCTTTGACTTAAAATCCTCTGTGTCCAAACCCACTAATCACAGACACCTCTGTCTCTCCCCCCAAACTACAAGATCTTTATTTCCAGGCATTGTATAATAAACTGATACATACCTCAAGACACATCTAAGAAAACCACTTACCTAAAAGGCCTTCCCAGGGCCAGCCGGATGGCTCAACAGGTGAAAGTGTTTGCTACTATGCGTACCTGATGACCTTCGATCAGTCTGAGGAAGCCATAGTGGAAGGAGAGAACTGACTCTTGAAAAGTTGTCCACTGACATCCACATGTATGCTGTGGCAGACAGAATAACTAGAAGGAGAAAAAGAGCAGAAGAAGGAGCAAGAACAGAACAGAGGAGGATGCTAGGGGCCAGCCACCCAGCCACCCAGCCACCGAGTCAGCCATGGAGAGGGAAAGTAAGATATACAGGAGTAAGAAAAGGAAAAAGCCGAGGCAAAAGGTAGACAGGATAATTTAAGGAAAGCTGGCTAGAACTAAGCCAAGCTAAGGCCAGGCATTTATAAGTAATAATAAGACCCCATGTGTATTTATTTGGGAGCTGTGTGGTGGGCCCCCAAAAGAGCAAAGAATAAAAAACAACCAACACTCCCCAAATAGAAAACACTGAAAATCTTTTTCTTACATCAGTTCACCATGCATGGGGATCATGTTTCCAACAGGACTATAATGGGCTAAAATAGTGACTTCTGTGTAAGGAACACTGGTGCCATACTGATGCTATAGTATAACATGGCATGTTTATGATGATGCCGTGCAGGGTGTTTACCCACCAACCCCACAGTTCCCCAGAGTTTTCTTGAGTGCAAGCAGCAGGAAATATTGGAAGGATTTAGATTGTGGAGATAAACAGATAGAAAATAAAGGATAACCCCGAGAGGGCCTGGAACCTATTCCAACGAGTCCCAACTGTCTCTGCCCCAGGGTAATTATAGAGACACCAAGGAGTGGGGTGGAGCAAAAGACCTCCCCCCAGCACAGCCAAGTGCAGACCATCTCAGACACCTGTACTCAGGCCCATGGTCCTAATCATCCTCTCTGAGGACCTGCTGGGTAAAGCCACGAGGAACCTGAAAACGGGCTCCCACAATGCTGATGCAAACCTACCTCAATGTCAGTCATGAAAACACAGCACAGAACCAGCTAAGTCCAACACTCTGGAGGCTGAAGAAGATGGAGTGTAAGTTTAAGGTCACTCTGGGCTACAAAGTACCTCAAACAAACAACCAAACAACCAAAACAAACAGCATGACAATGTAGTTACACACTGAGAGTGTAGTAGGCTGTACCATGCAGACTTATGTAAATATTCCCTGATGTTGACACAGTACCAGAGTCATTTTTCAGAGTAAATCACCATCCCTAAGGAATCACAGATGCTTTTAACTGGCAAAACCTGAAAGTCTGCCATAGTGTTGGGTGTACAGCCATATAAGACAAACCTTTAAAAAGTAGTTAAAAAGCTAAAAAGGGAACTATCAGAAAATGTGTGTGTGTGTGTTGGTTTTTTTTAATCCACTCACTGTGGCCACAGGACCCGACTGACAAGAGGAAAAGCTTGCTTTGGCTCAGGTTCACAAGAGTCTCTGTCCCTCACAGCAGGGAAGGACAGCCACTGGAGCCAGTTGTGGACACTCCCTGTGCCCAGAGTGTGTCATAGGAACTGGGGCCAGGCCATGACCTTCAGAGGTCCACCCCCTAGGAACCTTCATCATCTAGGACCCACACCACCTGAAGTAGTATTTCTGTTGTCTCCCAAAATAGCAATATCAGCTTGGAACAATTGTTAGGGGGCATCTCGGATTCAGACCACAACAAAATAACTCCACTGAAAGGAAATGTCCAGACTGGGAAGTCCACAAACCAGATATCACTGGTAGCTTGAAGGGGCTGCTGGGAGGAGGCGGGGGTGACTGCTAGTGAGCACAGTTTCCTTTAGCAGTGGCAGTAGACAATAGTGATCGTTGTACATTTTTGTGGATATCCTAGAAACTATCTTAATTTTTTTTAAATTGTGTTTACTTACTTATGAGGTGGGTGTGAAGGGTCTCTCCTTTGTGGTGTAGGTTCTCTCCTTTCATATGGGTCCCAGAAATCCAATCTAGACGGCTAAGCTTGAGCACCTTCCTGCCTAGTCATCTTACTGGCTCCTGCAAACTATTTTAAAAGGGTAAAAATTATATGACATAAATTTTATGGCATGTAAATTATATTGCAATAAAATATGGCATTATAAGACTAGCAGAATTTTGCTGTTTTGTTGCTTCATAATATTCAGAATTTTTCATTTTGAAATGTAAAAACATTTTTAAAACACCTTCATTGTGAGGTTGGAGAGATAGCTCAGTGGTTAAGAGCACTGGCTGCTTTTCCGGAGGTCTTGAGTTTAATTCTCAGAAACTACATGGTGGCTCACAACCATTTATAATGGGATCTGATGCCCTCTTCTGGCAGGCAGGTGTACATGCAGATAGAGCACTCATACTTAAAAAAAAAAAAAAAATCTTTTCAAACTGTAACAGGAGCTCCTGCAGAGCATTGCAGCTGCACCTGGGCCTTTGATATGCCTTTTGTGAAGTGTTACCTTTGTGTTTGCTACCTTTTGTTTGAAGTATGTAAATCTTATCTGAGTTCTTCCTGAAGGGTTCAAAGCCTCTGCAAAACTTAGTTGAGAGGGGACTTAGAACACCAAAATGCAGCCTGGCGGTGGTGGTGCACATTTTTAATCTCAGCACTCGGGAGGCAGAGCCAGGCGGATCTCTGTGAGTTCAGGCCAGCCTGGTCTACAGAGCAAGATCCAGGACAGGTTCCAAAGCTACACAGAGAAACCCTGTCTTGAAAAACTAAAACAAAAAGAACATCAAGATGTCATGTGACTGAGAATTGCTTTGCCATTATCTCTTTCGGGAGCTTCAGATAAGAGGTTTTGGTATGCATAAATTGACTTGCTAAGGTATAAATTGTATAAAAATAAGAAAAGCCTTTTGTGAAGCTTCAGTCACTCAAATCACCAGAAGCTGACTCCCTTGTGGCTGCAAAAGCTAAAATTCATCCTAGAGCGATCCTGTCCCTTCCATGGACCGCACTACACCCAAGACTACAAAAAACAAACCAAAACAAAACCTTCATTATATTAGTCAGGGTTTCTATTTCTGTGAAGAGACACCCTGACCACAGCAAGTCTTATAAAGGAAAACATTAATTGGGTGCTGGCTTACAGTTTCAGAGGTCTAATCCATTATCTTCATGGAGGTGTGTAAGCTGACATGGTACTGGAGGAGGAGCTGAGAGATCTACATCTTGATCCAGACAACAGGAAGTGAACTGTGTATCACACTGGGTGTAGCTTGAGCATATAAGACCTCAAAGCCCACCCCATAGTGGCATACTTCCTACAATAAAACCACACGTACTCCAACAGGGCCATACCTCCTAATAGTACCACTCCCTATGGGTCAAGCATTCAAACACCTGAGTCTATGCTGGCCATACCTATTCAAACCATCACATTCATCTTTGGTGCTGGAGAGATTGCTGTGGGATGTTCTGTGTTGGCAGATATGTTAATAAATAAAACACTGATTGGCCAGTAGCCAGACAGGAAGTATAGGCGGGACTAACAGGAGGAGAATTAAGGGAACAAAAAGGGAAGGAGGAGACTGCCTGGAGCTGCTGCCAGGACAAGGAAGATGTAAGGTACCAGTAAGCCACGAGCCATGTGGCAAAGTATAGATTAATAGAAATGGGCTGAATATAAGAGTAAGAGCTAGACAACGATAGGCCTGAGCTAATGGCCAAGCAGTTTAAATAATATAAGCGTCTGTATGTTTATTTTATAAGTGGGTTGAGGGACTGCCGGGACTTGGTGGGACCCGGAGAGAAAACTCCAGCTACAAGAGATAGCTGTACCAGAGGACCCTGGTTCAAGTCTCATCTTGCAGCATCACTGTACCTTGGTGTAGTGGCATACACCTGTAATCCCAGCACTTGGGATGTGGAAGTAGGAGTAAATTGGAGACCACCATGGACTACATGAAACCCTGTCTCAAAAAACAAACTAGGCTGCCAGTGACCATGTCAGAGGAACAGCAGGTAACAATTGACTTCAGGGGATCAGCCCACTGGCACACAAGGCACTGATGTGTGAATCTCAGATAGGCAAGGACCCAAAGGGTTTGGCTCCAGAATGTCTCTTGCTACTGCTGTGTCTTTACATGTTTGCCACTGCCATTTTTCTCTGGTATCTGGCATGGTGTAAATGGGCGGGGTGGGGATCCCCACTGCCTTTAATGTGATGTGATTATCTCATGGAAATATCCCATTCTACTGGACATTTTTACCTTGAATTATTATGAAGATGATTTCCTCCTAAGCTATACTGTTTAACTGAAGCAATGATTTTAAACAATAATAGTGTTAGTTTAAATAGAATTTTGATGATTGAGGGTTTTTAATAAATGTAGTAAGGGATTATGATAGAGGTTAGTTTAGTGGGAAAATTTATATAGGCAAAAGCAAGATATAGTATTGTCCCCCACCCTTGATGAAACAGGGGCAGCAGAGGATTAAAAAAATACAACAAGGAAATGTCACACAGCTGGTTTCTTTTGAGGAGCCATACAGACTGTGGTTTAGGTTAATGATTAAGAAAAGCAATTGAAGTCATCTAAATCTTGTCTTTTATTATTCCTAAAAACTTAATTCTTTCTTATCCTTACACTGCCTAAAACACCTTGGTTCATTTTGGGACTACTGTGTGTTATAAACTGCAGTGATTTACTGTACATACAAAGATTTTTCTGCTCATATAGAAACATGGTAGTTTCATTATAAAAGACAAACTCTCTATTTTCTACCTTCATGCCTGTCTTAGGGTTTCTATTGCTGTGAAGAGACACCATGACCACGGCAACTCTTATGAAGGAAAATATTTAATTGGGGTGGCTCTCTTACAGTTTAGAAGGTTTGGTCCATTATCATCATGGTGGGGAGCATGGTGGCATGCAGGCAGATGTGGTACTAGAGAAGTAGCTGAGAGTCCTAAATCTTGCAGGCAATAGGAAAATGGTCTCTGACATTGGGAGTAGCCTGAGCATAGGAGACCGATGTAACATGAATCTTAAAAGATCTTATTAATAAAAAACTCAGTGCCAGCTATTGGGGTGAATGCTGAAAGATCAGAGAAGCAGAACAAGGCACAGCTACCTCACCTTGCCAATTCCTCAGCTGATCCTGTTTCCTCAGGCTGGAAGCCTCTGAGCCCTCATCCGAATTGATCTCAGCTGAACTGCTGCTAAAAGCCTATAAGCTTAGTTAGCCTAGTTCCTGGTCCTCACACCTGACATACCTTTCTGTTTCCTGTCATCATTTCCTGGGCTTAAAGGTGTGCCAACATGCCTGGTTATTTCCAGTGTGGCCTTGAACTCAAAGAGATCTGGATGGATCTCTGCCTCTGGAATGCTAGGATTAAAAGCATGTGCTACCACTGCCTGACCTCTATGTTTAATACAGTGGCTGTTCTGTTCTATGAACCCCAGATAAGTTTATTGGGGTGCACAGTATATCAACCACAGACCTCAAAGCCCACTTCCGCAGTTACCCACCTCCTCCAACAAGCCCATACCTACTCCATACTTTCCAACAGTGCCATTCCCTATGGGGGCCATTTTCTTTCAAACCACCACAATGCCTCAGCATGTAAGTATCAAACTATCAGACTTTGGACTGTGTTGTTAGAATGTGGGTTATTTTATTGTTTTCAAAATTTTTTTAATTCCATTTTAGTGTGTGTGTGTGTGTGTGTGTGTGTGTGTGTGTACATTCACATTCTTATGCTATGACATGTGGGAGTTCTCTCCTTCCACCATGTGGGTTCTGAAGACTGAACTCAGGGCATCAGGATTGGCTTTTAATTTTTTTTGAAATGGGGTCTCATGAGATTTACACCTGCTCCCATGTCCCAAGTTCTGGGATTAGAGGTGTATGCCACTACACTTCTAAGTTTTATGCTGCTGGGGATCAACCCCAGGACTTCACTAGGCAAGAACTCTAGCAACTGAGATATATCCTCAGCCCAGAATGTTTGATTCTTAAAATTGCTGTTTGAGGGCCAGCACGGTGGCTCGTCAGGTAAAAGCACTTGCTGCCAAGCCTGATGACCCCTGGGTGTGATCCTGAGAACTCACATGGTGGAAGGAGAAAACTGATCCCTGCAGTTTGTCCTCTGACCTCCACACATGTGCTCTGGGACACACACACACACACACACACACACACACACGCACACGTTTTGGTTTTTTTCTTTTAAGACCAAAACAGAGAGCTGATGTAGCGTGAATTCTAATTGGTCTTATTAATAAAAACCTGGAGTCAGATATCAGGGTAAAAGCTGAAAGATCAGAGAAGCAGAACAGCCAGCCACTAGTTCTTAGAAAAAAAGGGGACTGAGCTCCTGTCTCCTCCCGCCTTGTATTCTTCTCTCTGCCCAGCCATATCACTTCCTGTCTCCACCTCCCTAGTGCTGAGATTAAAGGCATGAGATCCCAAGTGCTGGGATCAAAGGTGTGTGCCACCATTGCCTGGCTCTGTTTCTCTTTTAGACTGGATCAGTCTTGTGTAGCCTAAGGTGGCCTTGAACTCATAGAGATCCGTCTGCCTCCTGAGTGCTGGGATTAAAGGTGTGTGCCACCACTGCCTGACCTCTATGGCTAACTAGTAGCTTAGCTCTGCACTCTGATCTTCAGGCAAGCTTTATTGTTAGGTCACAAACAAAATATCACCACAAGCTGACTCCCTAGAAGTTGAGCTCCACCTCCACATGTACCACACACAGAAACACAAATAGTTTCAAGAGTGACAGTGCATCTTTTTTTTTTTTTAATTCTATTGGAGTCTCTGACTTCCAGTTGCAAACAAAAACAAAACAAAACAAAACAAAAAGAATCATTAAATAAGGGGCTGAAGAGATGCGTCAGCAGTTAGGAGCATTTGCTATTCTTCCAGAGAACCTGAGTCTGGGTCCAACACCTACATCAGGTTGTGGTAAAGCACCTGTAACTCTAGCTAAAGATCAGACTCTGAGGGCATCTGCACTCACATGTGCACACACATGGTACACATAATTAAAAGTAAAATATATATGTATTTTTAAAAAAATAATAAATAGTTTGAGGTTAGGGCAGAATTCCCAACAATCCCCCAAATGGCCCTAAACAGACTTTTGACATTTTGCACTCTGCATTTGTGCTAGGTAGTGTTCTCATCAATCAACTCTGAAAAACACTGAAGATGCTCTATGTCTATAGTGTCAAATATTCGGCCAAGATTTAATTCATTTAAAAGTAAGCATACCCTTCTCATGAGATGCAAGTCTGTTTCATGTTTAATAAATGGCACAATTAAATCATTAGTTATATACTGAGGTACAATTATCTGCTTCATTGATTAGTTTTTTTGTTTTTGTTTTTGTCTTCCACTTGAAACAAACTAGGGTCATCTGGGAAGAGAAAACTTAAATAGAGAAAATGCCCTCACAGACTGGCCTACAGGCATTTTCTTGATTAATAGTTGATGAAGACTCAGTTCAATGTGGGTGGTACCACTTCTGGGCAGGTGGTCTTGGGTAGTATAAACTGACCA
>CABHPH010159053.1:0-13238 GCA_902168325.1 Peromyscus nudipes | reverse complement strand
TATATATATATATATATATATATATATATATATATATATACTGGGCCATATATTTAGCTGAAATGAACTCTTTTCTCCCCAAGTTTTATTATGATACTAGAAAGCAAACTAAGACATATACCAGAGAATTGTAAAATGTTTATAATTTATTATCAGTGTTTATTTATATACCTATTTTATATGCCTTTGTGTACTGATAAACAGGCCTTTTAATGGGATATAACAAAGTCCTTTATATGCTCAAAATTAATATGTACTTATATAATACACACAGTAAAAGTAGAAGACACAGAATTAGGAACTTTTTTTTTTTTGCCATTGAACAAAAGCTCTGTGGAATTAAACCTTGACTATTTCTTCTTCAATTTGGTAACTACTTTCCGATGTTGGGTTAGCAGCATTGGCAAATTCGTCCTGTTTTGTAGCAGTCACTATCCATCTCTAGAACTCTAGTCTTCCTTAACTGAAGCTCTGTGCTGTTGTGCACTAACTCTTCCCATCCTCAAGGCCCTGGTAACCGTCATTCCACTGCCTGGCACCATGGATTGACAGCTCCAGGAGCCTTGTAGATAGTAGTTACTATGACTTGCTTATTTTTGTCTCTTTCTTTTTGAGACAGGGTATATGTACCCCTGCATGTCCTGGATTAAGCCTAGATGCGCAAGAGGATGGAATTAATTGAAGTAAAAAAGTGTTTTCGATGTTAAATATAAAAGTGAAGGCTTTATTACCAGTTTTAGAAAGACACGTAAACATGGCACTGACATCAGCTTCACTTTGCTGAGGTCCCTGCTATGGATCTTATCACAGTGGCAGGACATAGGTGGGGTCACACGGCAGAGGGGCAAGAGTGGGAGGGACAGTGTTCTCAGTGATCTAACATCCCCACCAGGCCCACCTCTGAAACGTTTCACTTCTCACACTTGCTACGCTGGGGGCAAGGTTCACGTTCCTAGACCACACTCCAGTGATGCCCGCACCACAGCATCCTCACTGCTAAACACTAAGGACTGCTTATGCTCTTGTACATTGACATATTGTTCACAATGTCCCCCACTTGAAAAAAAATGCACTTTAAAGGTTAGGTTGAAAACACACACATACACTAAAGGTTGAAAATACAAACACACACACACACACACACACACACACACACACAAATTAAAAAATTCAGTCTGTTAATCCTGTAGTTTTTGTTTTGTGAGACAATGTCTCATGTAGCCCAAGCTGGCCTTGAACTATTCTCTTGACTCTGCTGTGCTGGGGTTATAGGTGTGTACCACTAACGACATCTGGCTTTAGCCATGTGCTTTTAATAACAGCAAGTACTGATTGGCCTGTCAGAAGTCTCCCTGGGAATTTCTATCTCATGGGTCCATGGTGAAAGAGGATGATTTATCTAGGACAGAGGCTTGAGTTTCTAAATGAATGGAGGCTATTGCACAAAGAACCAATTCAGGCCATAGCAGCTGAGAACAGTGTAACAGAACAGTGTAACTTGCCTCAGGGCTCTACAAAGCGCTCAGTGACGGCTTTCTGGGGCAGGGCTGGCCCAGGCAGGTGACAAGGCTACTGTCCCTCTTTGTCCACTCCTCACTTTATTCCCCAGAGCAAGTACAAGTTCCTGCTTAAAACAGACTCACGGGTTAGGTCGGATAGTGTTATGAATTATGCACACGTGGGGAACCCCTAGATGACCAGGTCAGGGGATCCCACTCATGAGGAAAAACTTGATGGCATGCTGGGCAGATGCAGTGGTGGGCTGGGCAAATGCACACCATATGGGCATGGCGGCAGTGGCGGCCAGTAATTCACAGCCTAGATGCTGCATCCACATGGAGAGTTTATTATAACAGAGAGATAAAGAGAAAGATAGGAAAGAGGGAAAGGAGAGAGAGGGGGGAGAGAGAAAGAGAGAGAGATACCAAGGGGTGCACACCTCATGGAGGAAAAGGTGTAAGAGAGAGAGGAAGGGGAGGAATTTTTCCTTTACATCAGGACGCAGGGCGGCACAAAGGATGGGATTTCAAGGGGCAGATCAGAATATTAACAGATAGAAGGATCCAGATGTGAGCTACAGATGAGCTTTTCATTCATGCAAACTACTCTGAGTATAAAGCACACGGAATAGGTTTCTCCATTTGAGCATATCAGTATGTGGTAGAGCCATGTCTCTAGTAGCTGGGCCAGATGTGGGGGTCCTCAATATGGCATCCTCCATATACCTACAATGGCTTACAGTGCCTTTTCATCAGTCATCTTACTATTTAGGCCAGTGGTCCTCAAACTGTGGGTCATGACCCCCTTTGGGGGTTGATTGACCCTTTCACAGGGGTCACACACCAGATAGATATCCTGCATATCAGATACATTACAATTCGTAACAGTAGCAAAATTACAGTTATGAAGTGGCAACAAAAATAATTTTATGGCTAGGGTTCACCACAATATGAGGAAATGTATTAAAGGGTCAAGGCATTAGGGAGGTTGAGAACCACTGACCTAACCTTTGGTGAACTCTGAGAAGCAATGTTCTCACAGAGACTGGATTTTGACTGTCATGGAAGTTTTATTGGGCTTTTATGTGTTTGGGACACATAGGATTTGACTTGGTGGATGGGGAGCTGAGGTTGTGCCAGTGAGAAAGGCCAGGGGTAGTGGATGAGTTTAGAGAAGGCAGCCGAGAAACACTGAAGAAACACCATGGCTCAGTGGAAGCAGAGGCTGTGGTGACCAGCTCCTGAAGCAGCTCCTGGAACAACCTGCCCTAGGAAGCCATACCTGTTCTCTTTCTAATCGCTTACGTTCAATAGGCTCATGGGGCTCTCTTTGTCCTGACCTGGACTTATTTTCTGGTTTCATCTCGTTGCTAACACCCTGAACATTTGATTTCTCCAAGCCATGCTGCTTCTTAGTCTTCATTTGTGCTGTTCTCATAGCTCTGGGGTCCTTAGTGTCTTACAAGTTCGTTTTCAATGCCCTCCATGCTAAAATGCTCAGCCTTTAGGTCTTAGGCTCACAGGGGAAGACACCTAATTGTTCCTGACAAATAGTTGCCACCCTCAGAAGGTGCTGGCTCAGTACCCTGGCTCACAACTCAGTATGCTCGACCCTCTAGTGACTGCACACCTCGGGCAGCAAGCTATATTCAGCTAGGGACTGTGGGACCCAAGCAGTAGCTTGGCTACACTGTTGCCATGACAGCCTTAATAGAAACCAGCTAAAAAGTAGGCCTGAGTTTTGGTCTACTGGCAGGCAGCACCCGGATCCAGGAAAAGCCATAAACTGACACCACCCAGGGAGGGCCAGCATCTAAGGGAAAGTACCTGACATTCCAACCATTAAATAAGATAGACAGGTGGCTGAGCCCAGCACACACCTCTTCCCTTTTCGCCAAGACACCCCTAGACAAATGTCAGCCAATCAGGATCCTGAACCCTGGAAATTACCTCACCCCCAACCTCTACTATGATTAAAAACCCTACCTGCCCAGGCTCGGTGCTTTTGACTCTCACTGCTGTGTTGGACAGATGGAGAGTCCAAGCTTGAGCTTGAAATAAAGGATCTTTGCTTTTACATACAGATTTGGACTCCTTAGTGGTCTTTGGGGGATTCTGTGACTTGGGCATAACAGGAATAGTGTATGTTATCATGCAATATGCATGACACACAGCAAATATTCAAATACTTCAGAAAAGGTAGAACTTAATATGCAGCATGAGGAACTCAGGTTATGTTAACAGTGATTTTCAAGTGACCACAGACTGTAAACATCAGATTCCTGGGGGAAAACTGAGTCTCTGGTACAGTTAAAAGGTCCTCAAAGTTTGTGGCTGCTCAGGACAGTTTGGTAACACTGGACATTTGTGTGACTATTTGACTGTGAGGACATCAGCCAATCAGAGTACCAAAACAAGGTCCCTTCATCCATCTCTATGAAGTGGTACTGAGTAATACTTTTCCAAGACCTGAAACAAAATGATAAGAATATGGATAAGTTAAAAGAGAACTCTCAGCTAGTACTTAA
The DNA here is from genome assembly GCA_902168325.1 of Peromyscus nudipes. NCBI lineage: Eukaryota > Metazoa > Chordata > Mammalia > Rodentia > Cricetidae > Peromyscus > Peromyscus nudipes. Next base: position 9,211 of record CABHPH010159053.1, on the reverse strand, counting down.
TTACTACTGTAAATTCATATTTTACTAAGGGTTCACTTTTACTCTGATCCTATGCTCCTCTCATGGTTTTGCATGAACGTACAGTGATGAGAAGTTAGCTTCACAAGAGATCTTACTTGGAGAAATAAGAAACAGAAAGATACACTATCCTTGTAGGACATCTTGAATTCACACATCTCTAAAGAAATGCCAGGTAGTCCTGAATGTGAAAGGCAAGACTAAATAATTCTACAACATTGTATTTTCATGATCTTGGGTGTGAAAGGCAATACTAAATAATTCTACAACATTGTATTTTCATGATCTTGGGGGTAAAGGATTTCTTTTTTTTTTTTTTTTTGGGTTTTTCGAGACAGGGTTGCTCTGTGTAGCTTTGCTCTTTTCCTGGATCTTGCTCTGTAGACCAGGCTGGCCTTGAACTCACAAAGATCCGCCTGCCTCTGCCTCCCGAGTGCTGGGATTAAAGGCGTGCGCCACCACCGCCCGGCAAGGATTTCTTAAATAGAATACAAAAACCTCTAAATTAAGTATGTGAATTTGACTAGATTAAGAACTCTATTCATGAGCTGGAGAGAAGGCTCAGTGGTTTTGAGTACATATTACTTGATCAGAGTTCAGTTCTCAGCATCCACTTCAGGTGGTTCACAACCACCTGCAACTCTAGCTCTGGTGGATTGGATTCCCTCTTCTGGCCTCCATTGGCATGGCACTCTGAACACCCACCCCTCAATATACACATACTTAAAAAGAAAAGAAGCTGGGTGGTGGTGGTGGTGGTGGTGGTGGTGATGGTGGTGGTGGTGGTGGTGGTGGTGGTGGTGGTGGTGGTGGTGGTGCACACCTTTAATCCCAGCACTCAGGAGGCAGAGCCAGGTAGATCTCTGCTAGTTCAAGGCCAGCCTGGTTTACAAAGTGAGATCCAGGACAGGCACCAAAACTACACAGAGAAATCCTGTCTTGAAAAAAACTAAAAAAATAAAAACAACAACAACTCCAGTCACTAAGGCATCATGAAGAATGAATCACAGGAAAACAGAAAATGACAAAGAAATCATATGCAGAACACATATACTGATGTGTGCCACAATTTGAAGTACTTTGTCCCCTTCAATATTCATATTGAAAGCTAATCCCCAATGAAATAGTATTAACTGTTTGGTCATTAGGCACAGTTCTCATGAATGGGGCTAGGTGCTCTTGCAAAAAGCATGGCAGAGGGAGCTTAAGTCTTTAAATTTTTAAATAATATTTTAAAATCCCTTCTGTGCTCTTCATTATTGTGAGGATAGCACTCCTTTAGAGCAAGGGTTTATAACCCTTTGGAAGTCAAATGACCCTTTCACAGGGGTCACATACCAGATATCCTGCATATCAGATTCATAACATTATGAATCGTAACAGTAGCAAAATTACAGTTATGAAGTAGCAACAAAAATAATTTTATGGTTGGGGGTCACCACAACATGAGAAACTGTATTAAAGGGTGGCAGCACTAGTAAGGTTGAGAATCACTGCTCTAGAGGATGGTGCAGTAAGATGCTGTGATAGTTTGAAAATGGCCCCCATAGACTCATAGGGAGTGGCATTATTAGAGGTGTGGCTTTGTTGGAGGAAATGTGTCACTGAGGGTGGGCTTTGAGGTTTCAGATGCCCAAGCCAGGCTCAGTGTCTTTCTTTCTTCCTGTTGCCTGCCAATCCAGATATAGAACTCTCAGTTACCTCTTCGGCACCTTGTCTGCCTGCATGCCATAATGCTTCCTACCATGATGACAATGGACTAGATCTCTGAACTGTAAGCCAGCTCCAGTTAAATGTTTTCCTTTATAAGAGCTGTTGTGTCCTAATGTTTCTTCACAGCAATAGAAACCCTAAGAAAGAAGTTGGTGCTAGGGACTGGGGTATTGCTGTGATAGGTTAGACCATGATTTTGTGTGGAAGAATATGGAACACATTAGGATTTTGGATTAGAAAAGCAGTTGAATGCTTTAAGTCTTGGTCTTAATGGGCCATAGTAGTAGGGGGATGGGAGACAGTGGTATGGGGGGTGATTTGAAGTGTGGGGGCCCAGATCTGTGGGGGTATTGTGTTCCCCAAAATATTGTGTATGCTAATAAACTTATCTGGGGTCAGAGAACAGGACAGCCACAATATTAAACATAGAGGTTAGGTAGTGGTAGCATACGCCTTTAATCCTAGCATTCCAGAGACAGAAATCCCTCTGGATCTCTGTGAGTTCAAGGCCACATTGGAAACGGCCAGGCACGGTGATACACACCTTTAATCCCAGAAAGCCACACCTTTAATCCCAGGGAGTGGTGGTAGAAAGCAGAAAGGTATATAAAGCATGAGGACCAGAAACTAGAGGCTTTTGCCCTGGAGAGGCATTTGCCCTGGAGAAGCATTTGGCCTGGAGAAACATTTGGCCTGGTTAAGCATTCAGGCTTTTGAGCAGCAGTTCAGCTGAGACCCATTCTGGATGAGGGCTCGGGGCATCAGTCTGAGGAAGCAAGACTAGCTGAGGATCTGGTGAGGTGAGATAGCTGTGGCTTATTCTGTCTCTCTGACCTTCCAATGTTCACCCCAATACCTGGCCCAGGTTTGATTTTATAAATAAGAACTTTTAAGACAGTTCCAAATAACCTAGGATTGATTGTGCTGTGTGGCTATTAGTGGGCAGTCTTATACAGATCTATAATGAAAAAGAGCAAGCTGAGCAAGGAAAAATACAAAATGTACAATTGGAAGAGAAAAAGAGCACTAGGGAGTGTAAACAGACTGAAGAAAAGCCTGATGCTAAGTGAAATAAAGGGAGTGGTGACCTCAGAGCAAGATCCCATCCAGCTAAGCCTCTAACTTTTGAAAAGGACTTAAAGAAAAGTGAAAAGGAATTAAAAAGCATAGGGCCAGGTGTGGTGGTGCACATCTTCAATCCCAGCACTCAGAAGGCAGGGCTGGCAGAGTTCAAGGCCAGCAACAGAAACCCTAACTAAAACAGACCGCATCTTGGAAGAGGCTATCAAGACAATGAACCTAGTGGCAACTTAGAAGCTATCAAGACAATGAACCTAGAGGCTATCAACCTTAGAGGCTATCAAGACAATGAACCTAGTGGCAATTTAATCTTGGAATACTGTCATCTGGGTGATGAGAAATAACTTCCTATCCTTTATATTGACCATTTCGGGTATTTTGTTATAGCAACACAGCCTAAGATAGAGCGTGTGCTCTCATGCATGCATGTACCTGTGTGTGAGAGAGAGCATAAGACAATGAGCATTTTTCTTTTATGGTTTTTCGAGACAGGGTTTCTCTGTGTAGCCCTGGCTTTCCTGGAACTCACTCTGTAGGCCAGGCTTGAACTCAGAGATCTGCCTAGCTCTGCCTCCTGAGTGCTGGGATTAGAGGTGTGTGTCAACAGGCATTTTTCAGAAGGAGAAATGAATGAAATGGCTCCAAACTTTACCCACATTCAGAAAAATGCATATTTAAGACTAGAGATACCCATCAGACTGGCCAAAGTTTAAGTCTGGTAGTACTGATATTGGTAACAACAGGAAATAATAGGAATCCAAACACTCTGGGGGTGGGAGAATGAGATAGCACCAACTCAAGATGAAGACATGAGTCTTTTCAGGACCCTGGAATTCTTGCATTCATGCCTTAGAGAAGTGTACAGGCAGAGAGAACACGCAGAACAGCCCTGCTGTGCACTTTAGGCCCCACATGGAAACAACTCCAAGTCTACAGCTGGATGGATTAAACAGTGGCAAAGCCATACCAGCAGGATGGTATCAGTAAGAGATGACACTCTGATCCTTTGAAAACCAAGATAAAAAGGGCTGGAGAGATGGCTAGTGGTTAACAGTACTCGCTGCTCTTCCAGAAGACCTGAGTTTGGTTCCCAGCACTTATATGGTGATTTATAACCATCTATAACTCCAATTCCAGGGGATCCAATGCCTTCTTCTGGCTTCTGCATGCACCAGGTACGCATGTGGTACCCAGACATACAGACATAACACCCATACATATACAACAAAACAAAAAACCCTTGAGCCCTATAGCGCAGTGTGGTGATGCATGCCTGTTATCCCAATACCCAGGAGGGTGAGGCAGAATTGCTCAATGTGTGGCATTGAGAGCAACATGCCAGCGAGAGCTTCCATAGCAAGACCCTGTTCTAAAATCAATCATGTGAATCCTACTTTATGGTATGTTGGGATGTCAGTGGCTCCAATAGCAGCAGTTCACAGGATCAAGAGCCAAGAGTAGTCTTCTGATTTCTTGCCCAGGCTATTCTCTGTCTCCTGACTCCATGATCATAAAAGCAAGAATATGTGCTGGATGACGGTTTGGTGATGGAGAAACTAGGCAGGTCAGTTTTGTCAGAGTGCTTCCACAACCTTATGTGGACTGCCTTAGATTATCCTTCATAAAGACCTGACTCCTAGGTCATGTCTGTTCCAGATGCTACCAGATTCAATAACTGTAACTCCTACTGTACCGTCAGAGTGAAGACTAGGCAGCACTTACCCGGGTGGGGACAAGGACTCAGACTAAGCAGGTCACCAGGATAGAGATGGCAGTGGTCATCTCAACATCTCAAAACCCCTCACATGTCATATGAAAGAACACTTAGCCTTGCACCATCACTCACATGTCCCCAGGGAAGGGTCATTATCTGCTTATTCCATGAAATATATCACAAAGGACTTGCTTTGTACAACAGTTGTAAGGGGACCAGGGTGCACAGAAGATGTGCTTAGAACCCTCAGCGTAACAGTTGGAACCTTAGGGGTCCAAGTGGAGAAATGAGCTGCCTTAGTGCAGTGTCCTACTTCCCTGGCCTTGTCCATGAAGAGATTACATGACCAACCTCCTTAGTACTTGTGCAGCATCATGCCTTCAGAGTTCCATAGATGCTACAGGGCTCTTCCTGCAGAGGTCACAGCTAGAAAGCTGAGGTTCCACCACAAGCAATGTCAGGAGGAGGCTAAATGGGCGGCGAGTCCTTCAGTTCACCTATGTGCTGCTTTCTTGACAAATGAAGAATGCACTGTTGCCCAGTTGTGAAGGCCAGAAATCACACAGACAACAGGCAGATAAGTCTAGGAGATCAATAGCAAGCGTGCAAGAGAAACAGGATAATTTTATTATCAGGTTTTGCTTAAAATAAAGGTACAATAGAATCACTACAGTTCAGCATGATTAGACATGATTTATAACTTGAATATTCTTTAAGAAATAAATGACAACACAAATGAACCAGCACAAACTACAAAACTACTAGAGGAAAGGGAAGGCATTTCTCATAAAATATGTGCTATAGCTAAACTTCCTTAAGAAACTACTTTCCAACCACTAAGTGCCTTTACCAAGTCACTGATCAATGCTTCCTAAATTTAGAAACTGATGATCAAGTGGACCGAAACACATAATGCTTAATCTTGTTTTTCCAGCTATAAAAGAACAGTATTTCAAGAAAATAAAATATTTTCTAAACACAGTTTTCTGAAAACTTCAATGACCTTTTCTGGCTCAGTACCTGACTTGAAATGTTCAAATGTTTATATTGCACATAAAACAAACTTGAGCAGCAAACTATGTGCATGAGAAGTTGATGAGAAACAAGACTGGAAATCCCCTTAAACTGTGTTCCATTTACATGATTTAAATATATAGTTTTCTATATCTTTAGTATAAGTAAAAAGGTTAATTTCTGAACAGCACAGAAATACAAATGTATTTAGAGTTTTACAAAATATACCCAACCCCTTAGACATGCACAACCTTTTAATTTTGGAGTGTTATACCATACAAGGAAGCCAGTTTCTTCTTCATAATGTATGCAGGAAGTCATTTTTATGAAGTTATTTTATATGAAAAAATAAAGACGCACATTCCTTTTCTTTGTCTCTCTCTGAAAAAAGTTTGTGAAATATTGGAAATTATGGAAAAGCAATTCCAAAGCAATGAAGTCAGAAGACTTGGAATGAGAAAGTCCTAGCAACACATTACGTTGTAAGGAATGACGGTCATCTTCAAGTGATTTGGGGAGTATTCTGTCATAGTTAAAGGCGACCAAGAGATGGCGTGGAAAGCCATGAATGCTGGGCCATTTTTCATGACAGAACCAGAGTGTGCAAATGTTGCCACTTCAGGAATCCCAAGTGATGCCTCAATACACTAATAGGCTGGTATAGAGCCAGCAGCTTCTGCCCTAGCAAGCTGCCCTCTGTGGAGGCTGCAGCAGACATTTGCCTGTGGGTATAGATCTGGATGCTGGCCTGCAGACTTCCAAACTTATCAACATGGGAGGGAAAGGGGCCACTGGCTGTTTACACCTACAAAAATTTCTCCATGGAATATAGTACTTCAATAAAACTTGCCTACCAGGAAAAGAATGTTACAGCTTCACTTAGAAATGTAAATAGCTGATTACAATTCTAACTTCTCTCTAAAGAATTCATACCTAAAGTAGGTTAAATACTGATGTCAAAATACTCTCATTCAGACTTTAAATGCCCTATTCTCCAGCCATCTAACACCTCATTTTTATTTTCTTAATTTGTTTTCTCCTTGTATTTCTAAGAAAAGCTATTCTAAAAAAACAGTAACTGCTTAGTACAGAACCTGGAAAGCAACAGGGTTGAGGAAGTCTGTCCTGTGCTCAAGAAAGCCACTGCTGCTCAAGAAAGTCCCTGTTATTCCTTAATTCAAAAGAAGAGAATTGCTTTCAGGCTTGGGAGCTAGTGAATCACGATGGATTTGGGGATGGACAATTCATATTGGTTATGAATCAAATATACATATAAAATTGCTCTCCACTTCTGTTACATGCAGCTTCAGAATTTCTACTCATCTAGTCCACAGACCCACAGCGTTACTTCTCTCCCTTATCAATGTCACTGTCATCATGCTAGGAATGTAATGGGCTTCCTCAAAATCACCTAGACAGCAGTGCAGCTACCGCCAATGTCTGTATCCTATAAACCTGAAAAATGTTGGTTGACTTTCACTCCCTCAGGACTAGTTATAAACACTCAGTTCTTAGACACTAAAACATCATTGATCACTGGAGAAAGTGTGGCCTCTAACAGCCACACCTCTGCTGACAAGAGTCAAAAGGCCTAGTGTGGGTTCCAGAGCTACCGTGCCAGTGTTTGGAAACTACTCATCAGTTAGACTCTCTCACTGGTGCCTAAAACACAGTGTGCAGGCTCCCTGGGTTAGGGCTGTATTTCCTGTTCTCCATGACACTGGCTGCAGCGGTGCCCCTGCCCACAACAAAATGGCCCCTGGCCCTTGAAAAGTCAATGTTTCCCTGAACCTGAAGGAAGTAGGCATATGGTCTTTTGACAATTTTAAGATGTTTTATATTTCAAGAAAAGTTATTTTACGCTGAAAGCCAGTTAAGTGGCCATTTTAAGATTTAAGTTTTAATTTACATTAAGAGAAGATTCAATTAAAATATACACTTAAGCCTGGCAGACTGGTAAGTTCCTATAACTGCAGTTATTTGGGAGACAGAGGCAGGAGGATGGACTTTAGAGACCTGCGTAGGAAGACTGTGAGATCCTATGCAGGGGGACCCACACACGTACTCAAATGGGGAATGATATACAAAAGCAGCATTAAATTTCATTTAACTTTTTCCTCAAGTATATTCCTAGGTGAGTGTTGTGTTGCTTTTGTTTACATGACAGCAGGCATTTACCCAGTCATACAAACCTGGTGCAAACTAAAGAATGAATCATTATCTTAGTGGCTAAACAGGTTAAGGGCTCCTGGCAAAGTAAACTACCACAGGTACATTGTCATGCTGCAGCCACATGAATGATATCTAAGAATCCCAACCGTCTCAGCACAACACTGATTAAAGTGCCTTTCAGTTTTGTGTGGCTTTACTTCTCTTTTCAAATATTCCCTGGCTGAAGCAAATTAATAGTGTTCTCCCATTAATCAATTTATTTACCTCCCATTAATCAATTTATTGTTACTGGAGTCTCTCAAGTTATTATGCTCAATTGGGAGCAGTTTGTATTTTGTGGTTTTGTATTTTGTGTGAAATCCAAATTGCAAGTTTATTATTTATTAGAGATACCAGATTATGCCCTATGTTGTTTTCATAGTCTTTAGGGCATCTCATAAGGGATAAACGAAATAAAATCAGTGTCCTAAATTAGGCCCCTTATTTTCCCAATGCTTGTTAAATCATATGTAGATGTAATCGTTATTCCACAAGTCTTTTGTTACTAAAAAGGCAGACTGTTCTCCATAAGTAGTCCCTGAGAACACCCATTAAGATTCCCCTGAAAAGCAAATGACAGTTATAAATGACAAATACATGAACTCCAGCTGTGTACAAATCATGAGGTTGGCCAATTCATGCCTGTGGTAACATGAAACCAGCTGGACTTTACCAAACAAGTGACTCATGGCATGGGTGTGGGCTCATTCTCTTCCTTCTTACATTCTATCATTTGAGGTGTGTGTATAAGCATGGACATGACACACTGCCCACACGGAGGTCAGAGGACAATTTTCAAGAGTTGGTTCTTGCCTTCCACCTTTTTTTGAGGCAGGGTCTCTCTTGTTTCTGCCAATTCACTACACACTTCAGGCTAGCTGGCTTGTGAGCTTCCAGAAGATTCTCCTGACTGCCTCCCATCTTACTGTAGGAACATTGGGATTATAGATGAGGCTTTTTATGTGGGTTCCAGGGATTTGAACTCAGGTCGTCAGGCTTGCACATTACTCACTAAATCCTTTCCTTGGCCCACTTTCTTGGTTTTCTAAATATGAGCTAAGCTGTGGTTTATAAACCTTTATCGGTCACTTTGTTTTTCTTTTGAAGGTGGTAGGACTGACTAAAGGAGGACTTTCAGTCAGGGAAGTAGGAAGGCCCAGTTTTGAAAGGCTCAATGCAGAGTAAGACTAAGAGAAGGCCTGCAGATCTGTCCAGAGCCAATGGACAACCATTCACAAGAAGAAACAAGGCACACATTTTCAGGTAACAAAGTGCTGATCATGAGTGAAACATAGCCGGGCAGTGGTGGTGCATGCTTTTAATCCTAGTACTTGAGAGGCAGAGGCAGGTGGATCTTGGTGAGTTCAAGGTCAGCCTGGTCTACAGAGTGAGATCCAGGACAGCCAGGACTGTTACACAGAGAAGCCCTGTCTCCAAAAAAAAAAAAAAAAAAAAAAAAAA
>CABHPH010159052.1:27182-50183 GCA_902168325.1 Peromyscus nudipes | reverse complement strand
TCTATCTATCTATCTATCTATCTATCTATCTATCTATCTATCATCTATATATCTATTTATCTACCTATCATCTATTTACCTATCATCTATCTATCTATCTATCATCTAATGAGTTACAGAATGAATAGAAGTTAAAGAGGCTGCAGCAGAGTTCAAGAGATTTCAGAAGTGGATGGAGAAAGAGCCTTACTAATGAGATAATAATATTAACTAATAAGATAATGATAAGTAAAGATTATCTTACTAATAAGATAATGAACTAGACCAGTGCCTGGGAGGAGCTGTTGCTGTAGTTGCTGGAGTCAGGTTTGAGAGCAAACCTGCAGAATTCATCTGTGAGGGCAAAGGCTGAACCAGTGCTGGGCAGGAAGTAAGTCAGGAGCAGAAAACAATGGGTCAGGTCTGTATTCTGATGAGGGGACAGGTAGATGGGTGGGCAGGCAGTTGAGCAGGCACTGTCCAAAGCAGTAGACCAAACCAAGCTGTGGAGTTCACAGTCCTTGACTCATATATCCCAGATGTTAGATGATAAACTGGGGTTGGACTGTGCCACCACAGTGTTAGGTGTCCATCACTTTAAGGGGTCCAGGTAAGGGAGTTACATCTCCTTAGTCTGGTGTGTCCAGTAAGTGCTTGGGCCTGGTTTCTTTGATGTGATTTTAATATGCCTGTGTGCCCCCCATCATTTTAGTTCCCCTCAACAAATCTATAGTGTGACCCCCTTTCTATTCACAGGAATAACTCATCTATCAGTCTGTGCCAGACAGATGGTTCAGTTTTGGGGTCCACCCAGGGGCAGCCATTCTTCTACCAAAAAATGGGCTCAAAACTACTGGTAAAATGGAGTCTCCTGTCTCCTCTTAGAGGAGGGGGTTGGGGGATAAGAGGGGGGAGTGGGGGAGAGGGACTGGGAGGGGAGGATGGGGGGGCTATGGCTGGGATGTAAAGTAAATAGATAAATGAATAAAAAAAATTGAAAAAAATTGGAGTCTTTTAGGGCAGTGCACAACCTAAAAACCATGGTTTCCTAAACTCTAGAGTAATTTAGAGCAGTGAGAGACTAGGCATTAGATGGGAAAAGGAGGTTCCAGGTAGATTAATCTACTCAAACATTTAAGATAGCCGTTTTCCTAATTGATTGTTCTCCCTGTCCAAGATAACTTAGTGTTTGTTTGTTTTTTGTTTTTTTCCTCCCAGAGAAAACTGTTTGGTGGGACTTGTAAGTCTCTCACATGAGGAGGGGCCTCCTGTGCCAGGAACCAATCACTTTCCCTTCTTTATTTGGATTAGTCAATATCACAACAGCCCAAACCAGCCAGTTCTGAGAGAGAAAGAGAATCCATCTTACCCTTAAACACATAAAAGTTTTGCCTTTGCGCAACAAACATGGATTCTGGATTCCAGGTCCCCTCTCCAGTGGGGAGTCTGTCTCTTTGTGGGCTTTGCTCTCTCTCTGTCTCTGTCTCTACTCTGTCTCTGTGTCTCCTCTGTCTCTCTCCCTCGCTCCTTCGCTCCCTCCGCTCTCCCTCTCCCTATCCCTCTCCCTCCCTTCCTTCCCACCCATCCACTCCACCCAAACCCCCACCCTCTGCTGTGGGTGTGTGTGTGCACCTACATGTCTGCTTTTAGTAAAATTTGGCTGAGTGCTGAAATGTTGGTTTTCCTGACTTTTTATTTTTTATATTGATAGAGAAAAGGAATCTGTCCCTGCACCCATAGATGACCCCACCATAATGGCATCAGTAGAGCATAACCTGATCACAATTCTTTTTTTAAAAGACTTCCTACTGTGTAATTTATTTAATTAGTCCTTTCATGAAGGGCAAATAGTGTTTTACTGATGATCTTACTGTATTGTGATAAACTCCTACAATTGATATTTTTGATTAAAGAGCAGAAGCATATGAGGCTTTGTAGATATTATCGATTCTCTTTAACTGTGATTATGTGATTTCACACTCCATTGGCACTGTACACATAAGAACACCCTTTCCCCCAAATGACGTGTTTATCAGCTTGAGCAAGCGCTTCATGGATGTCACTTAAGGGGAATATCATTTAGACATTTTTTTTTTTAAATGGTAGACCTAAAGAAAAACCAAAATGTTACTCACAACTGCTATTCAAAAGCTGATTAAACCATGGCTGTTCAAATTGTGGTTTGGAATTGGAGTGAATTACATCTGCATTCCAGTGTTTGATCCAATTTATGGAAGAGAAAGCTCAGCCATGCATGAAATTGATTACATTAAACCAATGAGCTACCACACGCTGAGGGCGAGGAAAGCTGCAGTGTGGACCTTGGACTTTTCCAAACCTAGAAGCCACAAAAGAAAGCAGAGAGTGCCAGCATCCCCGAGAGCACTTCAAAGACCCCTCCTTTAGAGCAGTGGTTCTCAACCTTCCTAACTCTGTGACCCTTTAACACAGTTCCTCATGTCATGGTGACCCCAGCCATGACATTATTCTCATTGCTATGTCATAACTGTCATTTTGCTACTGTATTGAATTGTAATGTAAATATCTGTGTTTTCTGATGGCCTTAGGTGACCCCCGTGAAAAGGTTGTTTGAACCCCCCCCCAAAGGGGTCCTGGTCCACTGTTTGAGAACCTCTGCATTAGAGGGACCACCCATGGCCCTTTCTGTGGTAATGCTTTTGGAGGTCAGAAAACTACTAGTTAGCTGATACGTGAAAGATAGGATAGCAAAAAGAAAGGAAATATTTGCATTGACTTTTGTGTCCATTTGGAAGCATTTGGAAGGTTATAATGACTAAACACACCTAAGATTGAAAGACAAGAAAGAACATGCATGCTAAGTCCATAAAGAGTGATTTAAATGTGTAGTTCTGCCTTCCTAAGGGATACATTTTTGCTTTGCTTCATTACTCCTAGGCTGACAGATTTATAACACTGTTTTATATCCAACTATTCATGGTCCAATAATTATGAAAAAGACTCCTGTGTTATCCGTTCCCTGGGATGATATGAACCAATATTTATTAAGCCCAAATAAGGTACCAATGGCAAATTAAAGCAATGATTCCAGCTCAGTACAACCTACAGAGTTTATTGGTTTATTTACAAAGCATGGCTCAGGGGTTATTACAGGAACATGGGTGACCCCAAAACAGCTACTATGAAATTCCACTTCGTCATGGAAGCTGCATAATGTTATTCCTCTTTCAGTTAACTCTTGTCTTGTGTCAACAATAGTTCTTCCTAAGGGCACTTGAAGCTAGAGGGGGGCATGGATGAATATGGTTACAACCTCTGAGGAGACCCCTGTGGACCCCCTCTTCCTTCCTCTACTGAGGAAATGTCAATAGCTCCATTACTATTACCACAGACCTAGACACTTGTACTGTTTTCTTGATCATTTTCTAGGGCTGCTGGGCCAAAAAGATCTGTACTCCAAAACTCTGACTGGATGATTTTGTTATGCCCAGGGCAGGGGGTATACTGTAACAGAGACTTTTTAAAAAAAAATGTCTAAAGGGGTTTTAATTATGTTAGAAATGGGCCTGGGGTCTCAGGGAAATGACCACACAATCCGAAGTACTTAAGCAAAGCAGATGTACTTGTGGAGAAGAGTGCTGTGCTCTAATAGAGATTCTGAAGGGTGACTGGCACACCTACTAGAAGCCTCACTGGTGTTTATTCCTAGTGCAAAGGGAGTTCTGTGTCTCACTCTGGGTGTCCAGAGGGTAGCCTTGCATTCTTACGCAACTGATTTAAAAAAATAAAGGCATAAATATGGGGCAATTGATTAGCAAGGTAATTTTTTTTTAGAACAAGATGTAACCTAGAATGCCTCTTAGACATGTTGATTCCTGAACTTGTCCGTAGTCCCCAGAGCTGACAGTGCACTTTGGGAAAGAATAAACCAGAGACAAGAGATGTCTCATCCCTTGAAGTCTGGACTTCGCATTTTAAAGGTAGACCTCCATTTGAAAGAAAAGACAGCACATTTCATTTATGTTCCTCACCGTTATAGTTGTATTTTAGATCTCTTTTCATTTCCGTTGCCCTGGTTTCCTTCTTGGTTCCATTCCTTCTTGCTTTAACCTTCCTGGGTGCCTACAGGGATCATGCAAATGGGAGACCCAGATGAGACTCCAATATGGCCATTAAAGCAGCTCTTTGCCTCTTCATAGAGAACACCTTCCTGGAGACCCTTCCTGAGGCTGCCCAGGTGGGGGAAGAAGGAAGTTTGTAAATTGAATGTTGGTTCCATTCCCTGCAGGATCTTACTGTTCATGGCTTTGAATGTTGGTGCTTTCCAGTCCCTCTCAGTTTACATTTCTTTTCTCTATAGAGACAGTCTCTAATGGCGATAAGGGTTGAAGTCTGGGTCCTATTCCTGTGGACTCAAAGGTTAAAGACAAAATGCGAGATGGAATGCTATCTTGTTGCCTCCCTGACAGAAGGCTAATCTCTCCTGCTTGTGTAATGTAGGATTCTAGTCAGGTTAAAACACCACCCCCTCCTCCTCAGGACTCATGATTAATTCTCCTACGTACTTTATTTACTTCTGCTGTTTTCAATTCTTTGCTGTTCATCTACTCTATCCTATCCTTGTGGCTGTGGAAAAAAATCCTCAAGAAATAAAAAATTTCCTTTGAACATTAGATCCAATAACCTCACGCACTTTTACTTTTAATTCAGCTATTATTTAAAACAAAAAGTGTTGTGGAATAATCTTTTTGTACACTGTAAAGATTTGTTACTTGGATTGGTTTAATAAAAAGCTGAATGGCCAATAGTTAGGCAGGATTTTCAGGGCAGAGAGGATGCTGGGAATAAGGGAAGAGATGTGGAGTGCCACCAGCCAGATGCAGAGGAAGCAGGACATGTAGGAGATGAGGTATCAAGCCACCAGCCTCAGGACAACACATCAATTAAGAGAAATGGATTAAGTTAACTTATAAGAGCTAGTTAGAAACAAGCCTAAGGAATTGGCAGATCACTCATAATTAATAAGAAGTCTCCATGTGGTTATTTGAGAGCTGGCTGGCAGGACAGAATATTCTGCCTACAAAAAGGGCCAATGCTATTCACACAAGCAAGTTATTTGTGATCTAACGCTGACAATCTCAAAGTTTAGGCATTGCTCTTTAAAATACTATTTACTTAATGTATACACATATGTGTGTAGTATATATGTATGTGCACATGAATGCTTGAGTGCATGTGCATATATCATGCATGGAAGGCTGAAGTTGACATCAAGTGTCCTCCAACATGTACTCTACGGAGTCAGAGTCTCTTGCTGAACCCAAAGCTTGCCAATTCCAGCCTTTTGTCTCTCTTTAACTCCCAAGTACTAGAAATACAGAGGCCATGATGCTTGACCAGCTTTTAGTGACTCTAAGGATCTGGACTCTGGTCTTTATGATTGAGTGGGAAGGGCTTGACTTGCAGAGCAATCTCCCCAGGACTCGTGTGTGTGTGTGTGTGTGTGTGTGTGTGTGTGTGTGTGTGTGTTTATTTTTATTGGTTTCTTCTTTTCTCTTCCTTTTTGTTGACTTTTAAAAGCTTCTTAGGATAGAGATTGTATGCCTATGATGTGAGGGAAATAGAACAGAGATGTGAATTCAGTGTCTTGGGATTTAATCAGGAGGAGAACTGGTGCAAAATTCAGCTGTGAGGCCAAACACTCTGGGGGCAGGAAGCAGGGCAGTAGCAGGGAATTGGCAGGTCAGGTCCAGGGCCAGACAGGGGAATAAGTGATGAACAGGTATTCAAGTAGGTTGTGTCAATAGCAGGGGACTGAGCTGAGCCTGGAGGTCTCCAGGTCCTAGTGCACACACCAGATATCAGATGATGGATTGATACGATGCCATCGCAGTGTTAGATGTCTGTCCCTTTATGGGGTCCACGTGAGGAACTTATACCTTTTCTTCAGTCTGGTGTACCTGATATGTTCTTAGTCCTAGTTTTCCCGATATAATTGTAATAGACCCATGTGCTTCATATTTTCATTTCACCCAAAGAAACCTATGGAGTGGCTCCCTTTCTATTCCCAGGAATAAGTCACTCATACATCTGTGATGCACAGGTGGTGCCTGACAGACAGTGCAGTTTCTGGGTCCACCCACAGGCTTCTGTCATCTTTCTGCCTCGAAATGGACTGAGGCTGCTTGCAGAATGGAGTCTCTTGGGAGAGCGTGCATCCTGAAATAGCAAGTAACTTAAGAGTACCAAAACCATGCTGTGGGTGCTAGCCATGTTCCATCCCTGAGACAGATAAAGAAATGGCTGTTTGGGAAAGCAACAGACCTAAATTCAGAGACTGAAAGTGGGGGAGGTTTTACTGAGGCAGTTGACAGCTCCTGTCATGAGAGGAGGGGGAACCCAGGGTTGAGAGTCCATTGCTCGGCTTTGGGTTAAGTGTTTTTGAAAGGCCCGGTGTCCTTCCATTTCCTTATTGTCTTACCCAAATGTTTGTCCCTGAGTGAGGCTTTTTCTCACCACCATTTTTCCACGAGAAAGGGAGTAGGTGTCTTAGGGAGCCCAACCTGCCTCTCCCTAACTGCCTCTACCCATTTAACTTTCCCTCAGTGGGGCATAGCCTGATTCAACAACCACTTAAACTCTGGCCAGTGAAAGAATCACCCCAAGAACATCCAAAGCGCCAATCAGTGTTACTAATCTCTCTGTGGCTGTGCTGAGATGCACCCCCAAAGAAGCTTACAGTATAAACCTGAAGATTGTGAAAGATGCTTTGAAGGTCGAAGTAGGCAGATAGGGGTAACTTTCTCTCCTCTAGAGGCTCCAGTTCTTGCCTCTATTTCCCTCCTTGGGATTTGTGGTGATTTGAAAGAAAATGGCATTATTAGGAGGTGTGGCCTTGTTGGAGGAAGTGTGTCACTCTGGGGCCAGGCTTTGAGGTCCCTTTTCCTTAAGCTTCCCTCAGTGTGACCATCAGTTGACTTTCTGTTGCCTCAGAGTCAAGATGTAGGACTCTAAGCTCCAGCACCATGTCTGCCTGCACACTGCCATGCTCCCCATCATGATGATAATGGACTGAGCATCTGAAACTGTAAGCGAACCATCCCCATTAAATGTTTTCATTTATAAGAGTTGCTGTGGTCATGGTGTTTCTTCACAGCAATAAACACCTAACTAAGAGAGGATTATCATAGAAATTGGCCTTCGCTTTCTGTGGACTCCCTGCTCCAATGCATCCCTAAGAGTTAAGATGAGTTTCATCCTGAGACCCCAAAGAAAAGGAGGCTTTTACTACAGCAACTGTCTGGTATCAGTACAAAGTGGGTGATGGGGGAAATTTGGCCAAAGGATGGAAGCTTAATACAGCTGGATCTGTTGTGTAGGAAAGAAGAAAAAGGTCTAATGTGCCTTATGTTCAGGACATCATGAAAGGGGACTAAACAAAGAGAAACCAAAAAAAGTGATACGTGTGATACCTTAGATGATGCTGTGTCCAAACTCTACTTTTCAAACTAGAATCATTAGATGATGGAGACCAGAGAAAGTATCCCTTTCCTCTCCATAGAGTTCTACCCCACCCCTGCATTTTCACATTCATCCCCAAGTCACTAGAGAGAGAGAGAGAGACCCCAATCTTACAGGACATACCAGGCATGGAGATTCTTATTAACCATTCTCTCATATGCTCATAACACTTCCCTTAGGAGACATGCTAACTCCATGGAGACAATGCAAATCTTGAGCTCTTTCTTAGTCACAGACCTTCAACAATCCAAGCAGCTCAGACAATTCTTTGAGCACTCATGCAGATGTATCAATAACTCCCAGACCTTGGCCTTAGCTTCTCAGCTTACATAGAAAGACCTGTATTTAATCTATTTACCATACTCCTGGTGAGAACAAGAAGATCTTGGAGGAAGCTAAAAAGCATGCAAAATGAATTACTTAGTAGAAATCCTAAAGTCCACCTGCCTAGTGTACAGGTCACCCCAGATCAAGAACCCACTGATTGGAATTCCAACAGTCCAGCAGAGATATATAGCTGTAGAATCATGCTAGAAAGCTTTAGTGTAGGAATGAAAAACTTCCTAAAGAAACCTCTTTACAATGACAAAATCAGAGAGACCACTCAAGGAAGGGAAGAAAATCCTGTCTTATTTTTCAATAGGATAATAAGCAGGTTAACTTTCTTCACCACCAAGTCTAGGGTGAATCTAGAGTCTTTCAGGAAATTCACAAATCTGAATCCTTTATCTCCCAGAGAACAAGTCTTTTAAGGCAAGCATCTTAATAGCCAGTCAGTCCCTGACTGTTGCTGTTTGCCTGGTGAGGTCTCTAGACCTTGGGGGGAGGGGGGAGGAGATACAGAGGCAAGGACAAAGACTCTGGGAGGTTTCAAGCAAGCTCTCATTTATTTTTAGGAAAGGGTAAGTCTTATATAACCTCTACCCCATCCTGAGGGAAGGTCTGTCTTAGCGCCCATTGCTAAGTTGGTGCTTTCTGATAGGTTCTGGAATCTGCTGGCCATTGCTGGCCTCAGGGCCGCCCTCTTAGCTATTTTTGCAGGATGCCTAGTCAATGAAGGAGCAGTATAGCACATGCTCTAGCTTATCTGAAACATGCAGAAGTTCTGCCTGCCTCACCTGACATCCTTAGAAAGTTCCAAAACGGATGTATGGGACCTCAGACCTCTTAGGCTCAGGTACTGAATACTATCTTCTCAGTGGTCAGCAATTTAGAT
This sequence comes from Peromyscus nudipes, assembly GCA_902168325.1. Lineage (NCBI taxonomy): Eukaryota > Metazoa > Chordata > Mammalia > Rodentia > Cricetidae > Peromyscus > Peromyscus nudipes. Next base: position 41,488 of record CABHPH010159052.1, on the reverse strand, counting down.
CTGAAGGAAGACACTAGGAAAAAAGGAGAGTAGAGAAAGGAGTCCGAATGATTGTGCTTGCCCTTGAAGATGCCATTAGTCAGACCTGTCTACCACAGGATTCCTATATTAAGTCTCAGAGATCAAAAGTTCCAGGTCAGACCTGCTTTAATTCACCCCCTGCCACATCCCATGTGTAACAGCCCAAGGGCCTAGTGTTAAAGGGTGGATTGTTCCCACTCTCAAAGCTCAACAAAACTCAACCAAAACTCAACACTCTGGCAACCTTACAGGGCTGGGCATGCCCAGGGAATAGTTGTGTCCTACTTCCTGACATTTTGATCTCTGACCAAGAACCTTGGGTGCCTTAGACATGTAATTTATTTGGCCAAGAAAAGTAATTTGCTTATATATACTAAGAACATTTACTCAGTCCTTATCTTTTTTTCTGGAACTCCTTCCTTACAGTTTACAGAGATAGTAGAGGTAGAAGGAACCTCTCAATTTTAACTTTTATTCCTTCAGAACTATGCTATTATGAAGACTGACTTTTCAAACATACTGAATTTTTAATTTTTATTGTTTTTATTGTCTTTCCTTCTATATCCTATATGCCTATACTACCACTGGAAAAACATGGGGACTATTAATAACCCAAAACTTGCTCATAAAGCATAAAAAGAGTTCCAGATCTATTAGGAATTATCCAACTCCCCAAATATCTAGATATTTCTCAATTTGATATTTCTTAATCTGATCAATTTAATAATTGAAACAATTCCCCAAGAGCAAGATTTTGTTTTTCATCCATAAATAACAAGAAGGGCTTTTGGAGACTGGGACTGCCCAGTGCTAGAGTTTCTGTGGGATCCCACTTTTTTGATTAAAATATTGTTCCAATTGACCATCCCAGTAAAAGGGACTCAGAGTCTGGGTATCTAATCTATTTTTCAAAGCAACAACTAGAAGTCCTCATACCTCACCAAGCAAAGACCAATATAGAATTAAGAGGCATGTTCAGTTAACCAGAAGCAGATTAAAAAAATATCAGGTAGTCATCCTAGATGATCCAGAAGTAGTTACCAAATCTCATGGTACTCTAAATCTTGCCTTACTTCTGGCCAGGGAGAGTTCTTCCAATCTGGCACATTTGCATACTGAGACAGTCTTCTCCACCCATGCCAGCTGTGCTGACTCAAGTGACCAGCCCCTAGACAGTTCAGCGGAGATGCGATTTGCTGACAGGAGCAGTTATTTTCCAAGTGGAGGACACAAGGCAGGACACATGCAGTGGTCAGCCAAGTGTCAGTAAGAGTCTTCCCCGTTATCCCCTCCTACTCTGGCCCCCAATGCTAAACTCAGGGCCCTGTCAAGGGTACATATTTGAGAGCAAGGAACAAGGACTAGCATTTGCTCTGATTTGAAGAACGCCTGCATGATCTTACATGCTATACTGCCGTCTAGAAAATACCATATTAACAGCCAACAAGTTGCCCATAAAACATACATAAGAGATTCTGGATCTGAAATGAATTATCCAACTCCCTAAACAAGTGGTAGTTATGCATTGCAAAGAGTATCAGTTAGGACATGTGTGATGGCATCCAAAGAAATAGGCTGGTAGACAGTGAGGCCAAACAAATGCAGCTTTATCAATCTCCCTAGAATTAGCACTATTTCCCCCAAAGATGAATTGCCAAAGTGTATGTCCAAAGAGGAAAAATGAGCTTTAGAACATTGTGGCAACTGAAGAGGACCGTGGATCTACTTGTGGATTAAAATACTAATATCCCAGGCACTACAGAGGAAAATAATTAAGAAAATGCATAATAACTCTTCCCACCTGGGGAGAGATACCTCCTAGAAATGCTAAGACAACTATTTAGAGCCCCATAACTGTGCTGACTAGTGTACTATGTCAATCAATATAGGCTAGAGTCATTTGGGAAGAGAGAACATGAATTGAGAAAATGCCCCCATCAGATTGTCCTGCATGCAGGGAAGGACATCTTCTTAATCAGTGATTGATGTGGGGGGGAGGCCCAGCCCGTTGTAGGTGGTGCCAGCAGTGTGTAGGTACCTGGCCCTGGGGATACATAAGAAAACAAGCTGAGTGAGTCACAGGGAAGGGGCAGACCAGTTGAGCAGCATTCCTCCATGGCTTCTGCTGCTGGGTCCTGCTCTCCTTGAGTTGCTGCTCTGACTTCCCTCAATGATGGACTGTTACCTGGAAGTGTGATACAATACAAACCCTTTCCTCTCCATGTTGCTTTTGGTCATGGTGTTGTAACACAGCCACAGAAACCCTAACTAAGACAGGGACTAACTATCATAAAGAAGGCATATCATGCCTCACTCTGTGCACACATAACAACTCTGGCCCTCCTCCTCCTCTACACTTGAGCTAATCTGAGGAGAGACACATATGGTTGAGGCCTAGCAAATAGAATTTACTCAGATGCCTCCTTGGGCCAGTTTGAAATAGTTGTTAGAGTTTATAGACACCTACACCAGCTGGATAGAAGCTTTCCCTCCTAAGACTGCAAAGGCCATTGAAGTGGCAAAAGCTGTCCTAAAGGAAATAATCCCAAGGTCTGGCCTTTTTCATTCACTACAGAGCAATAACTGAATTCCCTTTACTGCACTGAGAAACTTTTGGATAAGATATCTACACTCTGTAGGCCATAGTCATCAGGCAAAGCTGAAAGAATTAGCCAAACTATTAAACAGATCCTACCAAAACTTGGCCAGGAAACCTGTGAAATATGACTAAAACTATTACCCATTGCCCTCTTGAGAATTAGAGCAGCTCTAACGCCAAGCTGAGGCATGCCGAATTACTGCATGGAAGGCTTTGCTTCACAGCTTCTGGTCTTGGACTCTGTGGACAAGTAGAAGATCCTTCTGTACATAACGACATGACAAACCTAGGGCAAGTCCAACAAGCCCTGGGATTTGGGGAGAAGGTTTTGTTCATCCCAAAGGATGGGGCCACAAGGGTTGTGGATTCTGGGGAATTAATCCTCCTTAAGACTGGGAAAGTTGGCCATAAAATTGTTGTATCTTTGATGGAAGTGACTTTACTAGGTGGTTCTAAGCATCCTATGGCTATGAAGCTGCTGAGAATAGTCAATTAGGTTCTTATGTTTAGACTATAACTAGGAACCTCAAACCAGATCCAACTTTGATCCAGAGGCAAATGCCTATGCCTACCTGTGATGGAAGCCCTCAACCTGTTTACAGAGTTAAATGATACCCTGGTGACTATGGACTCATGTTCGGAAGCATCCCTGCTCTGACTCTGGATTCTCTCTAGGAATCCTTTCCAAATCCAGTACAGAAGTACATACATGCCTTCAACAAGGTAAAACCATTTCTTCTGTATTTATTTTTTTCTTCTCCTTATACAGTACTAAGAGATCCTTGTGGTTTCTATTTTAAACAAAGTGACTGACATTACCTTCTCTGATTGCTGGGTTTGTCCTAACCTGCAATAACAACATCAGAAGCAACTATCCCTTAGAGGCCACTCAATCAGTATGGAGGGAAGAGCCCACATTGAGGTCATTATAAAGGTTTTAAGTATACCCTTTATAATGAAACAGTGGGGTGGGAGGCAGCCCCAGACCTAACTATTCAAACTGGAAGGCTTCACCCTTGGAACATATCTTTGAGTCAGTGGATCACATACATTTCCTCGAGAAAAAGGCGAGTTTCTGTTTTTCTCATTTTGGTGGAACTGGTCGATTCACAGCAGTGCTAAACGTCTCCCCATGTGATTTCAGTGTTCAGTTCAAATGGGGAGGAAGGACCACACTGGGGATCAGAGGATGATGGGAACTCAGACTAAAATCCTATGATATAACTCTTGGAATTACAGGATGTTTAACTGTTTTCTTAGTAACCATTTTGAATCTGCCTTAGTAACCAATTCAACTAGGAAAGAACCTTTTGCACACCTCTGCAAAACAATACCTTCTTGTTGCAGGATATTTGATCACACTCTGAACCCCTAGTTTGTGTCTGTGTTAATTAAGTAAAATCAACCTTGGGTCAGGAGGCAGAGCCAGCAGCTAGTTGACAGAAAGTAGTCATAGAGATTCAGAGGGAGTCTGAAAGATGGATAGGGAGATGTACAGGAGGGGCTTTGAGTGTGCCAGTCTCTTTTGGTTTGGCAGAGAGGAAGGATGCTCTCTATCTGAGATGCCAGCGAAGAGAGAAGGTCAGCTAGTTGCTCCTCAACCTCTCTGAGCTAGTAGGTTTTTGCTCCAGCCTCTGACTCCCAAGTCTTATTGGTAAATAGAACAATAGAAATTTAGTTAAAAACTGCAGTTGGCAGCAGCAGCAGGAGACAGATATGGTGGAATGTAAAAATTCCACCAAGCCACTGCCTGGTAAGCAGGCTAGTAACACCAGTAGATTCTGGTGCAGCCACTGTGCCATCGGAAAAACATCTTCTTGTTAACATACAGTCATAGCAAAGGCAATCCAGATCATTTCTCATAATTAAATATTCCTACCTTTGTCAACATGCTACAAGGCTCCCCACATTAGCACTTCTTCTCTACCAGTATGTACAGGTAATACTTTCCTAGGGACCTGTCCCTCTCTTGTTGGTCCTAAGGGGGCATGTAGCCCTGCTAGCTCACCTGAGAACTTTTCCATAACTACATCTTATAAATGCATTTGGTGTAGCAATGCATTATTATGAAAAAATCTCTTACATTCTAAGAGCCTGGAAATTTTGCTGGATCTCACTGCCAGAGTTAATAATACACCCTGAGGTCACTTAAGACTTAAGACTGCTATCCTGCTGTGTACTCAGCCTGTTGGTTTACTCTGCCTTTAAGAGAACAGTGTGACAACCAACCCTACTTGCCTTGGATGTCTCAAGTAATCAACTTTTACAACCTAAGCTAATGTGTAACTATAATCTTAAATTATACTCTCTTCCATGCCCCTGACCCAAGAGTAATGTGTGTATATTTGCATGTGTGCTATGACAATAATTTGATGAAAGTAGCAAATAGGCTGAAATCAGCCTTATAAAATGAATAACCTTCATAAATGCTGGAAGCAGCATTTGGATGTTGTGTAATAGTGTTTGTTTGTTTGATATCTGGGTCAGTGGGGGTTGGTTGGAGTCAGTGACTCAAGCCCTTGTAAAACTCCATCAAAGATTTCTGCAAGATACCTCATTCCTTCCCCAAGTGATGATTTCTGCACTGTTTAATAAAAGAGAGTTAAAAGCTCTCTGTGAGGGACAAGCACACACATGCACACACAGAGCCAGGGATAGTCAGATTCATAGGCCAACATTCAGGCAGGTACAGATACAGACTGATACAGCAGATAGACAGAGGATGATGGAGGACATGGGGAGAGGGAAGTACAGAATTGCAATCTGGGATGGCTCTTGGTTAAATGACACCAAGGCGATGTGCCTTGATTTCTGACCTTAGTGAGATACAAACACATTATTGGTGACTGAATCTGTTATTCATGTGTTTGAACTGACACATTTTGGTGCTTCGTGTGAGGAACCTCTAATGCATTAAATCCACTGCAGTTTGTTTCCAAGGGCCAACCACTACTGTGAGCTTATAGGACCCTGGATACTTCTTATGTGCAACAAGGATATTTTCTGTTCTGTCCAGAGCTGATGAGTTAAGTGTATGGTTGTGTCCATCTTCCTTGGCTACTGAAGTCTACTAAAGGGAATATCCAAGCTTCTTGGTATAATACCAAGTTGGTGTCTTTTCTCAAGACCTCCTTACTGAAAAAGGAGACATAACCTTAATGCTACCAAATATTCTTGAGTTTAGTGGCCTAAAAACTGAGGCACCATAACAATCAGGAGTGGGTTGGCTATACTGAGTAGTTTCTTAACTATAGAAGTTTTTAACGTAGAAAATTCAATGAGAAACCCATCCTCAGTATCACAGTGGACATATCAGGCCACTGTGGTTGCTGTCAAGCCACAGCTTGAAAGCCTTGACTCTCTTGCATACACTGTCCCACAGTGCCATGGGGCCTTAGGTATTTTGGCAGTTCAATCAGGAGTTTGTGTAGTGTTTAATGAAATATACCATTTGGGGATAAATAATTCATTCAAAAGTTAAACAAGTTTTATAGAATTAAAGGAGATGATTAAGGTATATTCAGCTCCAAACTCTAACATCTATCAATGGTCATAGCAAGGCTCCCTTTTGGGATCCATCCACAAGGGTAATAATAGTCCAGGACTCAACTTTTTTTATTCTAGTTTGTGCTTTTGGTCTCTGTATCCCAAACATAATCACTCTATTTGTGTCTTTTAGAGTCCAACAATTAACGTGTGTAAAAATGATCACATTCAAGGCTACCAACCAGCTGCTGACTGACCGAGAATGACTTGAGCCTGAGATGGAGCCTCCCTTCTGACCAATGGACAAAATAAGGAGAGATTTCCATTATTCTTTTTAGGCAGGGTCTAGCCATCATTAGCGGGGAAGTAGATTTCCCCATCACCCTTGTGCACCCCAAAAAAAGATTTTTGGTCTACGACTCTCAAGGAGAAGTTGAAGCACAGCAGGAAACAGTGGAAGAGGCAGTTTCAGAGATTAAAACATGACAGATTGTAGCAGAGGAAAGAGTTGAAGCCTTTAGTCTAATCCAGTTTCTTTTAACCACCCATTGATTGTCTTGGGGAAAAAGAATCTCAATTGTCCTACCTAACCTGGATATTTTACCTGAAAAGTCTCAAGTGAACCAGTCCCAGCTATTGACCAGCTAAGGGTTGCTACAGGAATAATTGCAGGTGAGAAAAGTATTGTCTAAGAAAAGTTTAAGACTGACAGACTTGTCTGGGGTCCTTCTGCAGTTCTCAAGCTCCCTTTGTGATTTTTCAGACTAGTTCTAGGATACACACAATATCATTCCAAGAACTCATAATAAGCACTTCTAGCAAACCTTTCCCACCCAGCCTGTGGGTTTATCTGTGCACATTGTCCTACAGGTGACATTCTATTTTTATTTGCTATACCCTGAGAGCTCAGCTTTTCATGCTGAATCAAAGGTCACGAATACAGTGGCTCTTAGCTTCCTAACTGCTGTCACTTCTAAATTGCCGTCACAGATCTCCTGTTGAGGAAGAGATTACACTCCATGTCCTTGTTTCTAAATCAGGATGCAGCTCCAACCAGTGGCTGGAAACACAGTTCGTATAGATAAGGGATTCATTGCAGATCATCTGGACTAAGGTAAAACTCTTGTGTTTTTGCTTATTATTTATAAACCTTTTTAAAAAGCTTCCTCTTTTCTGGAATAGCTTTTGTAAAGCATGAGATAGCACCCAGTTTTCAGTGGAATGACATAAACTTCAAATGATAAACTGTCTTTAAAGTTTCATGATGACACCATATTGCATCTAAAATCAAGGTACTTATCCTAACAGGTAGAAAATCAAATCAATTATAAATGATATGCTTATATCATATGAGATAACAATGATAAATATTCACATTCTTTTAATCAAGATTCTAGAGGGCCTGGAGAGATGGCACAGCAGCTAAGCACTCTGGCTGCTCTTCCAGAGGACCCTAGTTCAATTTCCAGCAACCACATTATGGCTCACAACCATCTGTAACTCCATTTCTAGGGGTCTGGCACTTTCTTTCGGCCTCTACAGGTACTGCATGTACATGGTGCACAGACAAACCTGCATTCAAGACACAGACATAAACAAACAAACAAATAAATAAATATTTTAAAAAGATTCTAGAGACTCCAGTACTAGTTTTTTTTCTAGACAGAAAAAAATGAAATGAAATTCTTGATTGTGAAATACAGAATAGTTTGGGCAAATGCCCAGAATGTGTAAAATTATGGCACACACTGAGTCTGGGCCTCACAAGGTGTTCTGAGGTGGTCTTGACCTCACACTCCACTGGGGATCTGTGAGACATTACACTGTATGCATGCTTTATAGTCACCCTTGGAATCTGTCAGAATCTACTTCACAGTCACATTTCTCACTGTAAAGTGGCATTTAATGATGATGCTTTGGAGTAGAGATTTAGAAGACCACTCTCTTTAAGGACAGCAGCAGCAGCAGCAGCAGCAGATGACTGGTAGACACTTGCAGAAGTGGAGGACAAGATCTGGGCTGAAGGGCTGGCTCACGACCATCTAGAATGAGGCAGCCCAGAAACAAGTGTACTCCAACTCAAAAGAAAAGAACAAAAATAGCGTTGCATTGCATTTTGTTTGTATTGCTATGGACCTTGAAATTTCTCTGCTTTGAAGAAATCAGCTTACTTCATAGGTTCAGAAATAGAACTTGATTGAGCTAACTTACATGCTATTTTCTGGTATTCCAAATTTGCTCATGGCTTGAGCTCTTACGGATTTTAGTGGAACCCATCATGGGAAATGGTATGATCCACAGATTAAAATCTGAAGTTAAATAAAAGGAGTTCAGGGTGAGTCAGAGTCCTGAACCATAAAAATCAAATTAAAAAAGTAAATACTGTAAATCCAAGTGTAACCCAATTAGTCTGTGATGGGAAGCAGAGGTTAGCATGAAATGAGTGGCCGAGAAACGGGAGAGTGTGAGGTGTCCTGACTCTAGTGTCCTGGCCTCATCGTCTAAGTCACTGTGGTTGCTTGCAATGTGCACCTAACCCTGGGCTTAACTCTGGGCTTAAGGGCCTTCTTTTGTCTCAATTTGACCACCAGATCATTTTGCTTGCTAAATTTGGACAGCTCCTAAATCTTAAAGGATTCTTTGCAAGTGAAGTCTTTGGGAAGATCATTTTAGAGTCCAATAACGCAACAGACACTTTCCTATTTAAAAAAACAAAAACAGTGAATCTAACAAAGAATTACCAGAGGAAGTGGTTCTCTCTGCCTGGACTTGACATTGATAGTGGTAGCAGTGTCATTCCGAACTGAGGTTCTGGGTGCTGGACTGTCTGTCACACACAGAAGTGCAGGGAGAGGAAGACCTGCCTGAGGTGGGTGAGGAGGGCTGAGCTGCAGCCTCAATGGTCACCCATGAACATCATTCAGTACTGCTGCTGCTTCTGCTAGGTTCGGGTTTCAGAAGTCACTGGGGACTGATTGAGCATAGATGGAGGAAGACCTCTGGTTAATCATTCTATTCCACTAACAAGAAGATTAAGATTGTTTTATAACCAGTTCAGAGTCAGATGGCTGTTCTTTCATTAACTCATTTTTCCCCCCTGTTCTTAGAGACAAATCAGGAAGGAACTTTATTGATTGTACTTACTATTTCAATATTTAACATCTGCTAAGTGTTTCCGCTCTTAGCAAGTATGATGGTTCATATTGATTGTCAATTTGAAAGGATTTTGAATCACCATGGAAACAAATTCTTGGCATGTCTGCAAGAGATTATTTGGATTGGGTGAGTCGAGGTGGGAAGAGTCACCCTAAAAATGAGTGGTACTATTCCATGGGCTTGGATCCCAGGCTGAATAAAAAAGCAGAAAGTGAGCTGAGCACAAACATTCATTACTCTGCTTCCTGACCTGTGGATGCAATGTGTGGTAGCTGGAATGAAAGGAGCTCCTGTAGGATCGTGTTTGAATGATTGGTCCCCACTTGGTGGGACTGTTTGGGAAAGATTAGGAGGTGTGGCCTTGTTGGAGGAGGTGTGTCAATGAGGGTGAGCTTTGACATTTCAGAAACGAATGATACCCCATGTTAGCTGTCTCTCTTTCTGCCTCCTGTTTGTGGGTTGGATGTAAGCTCTTAGCCTGGCTGCCTGTTCCTGTGCTCAGCTGTGGTGGTCATAGACTCACCCCCTAAAACCTTAAGGAAACCCCACAACTAAATGCTTTCTTTTGTATGTTTTCTTGGTCATGGTGTCTCTTCACGTCAATAGAAAAGCAAGTAAGACAACAATATGACCAGCCGCCTTACACCTCTGCTGCTGTGACTTTCCCACCACGACGGACTCCACTTATGAAAAATAGTATTTTCTCACATGAAATCATAATATAATTATCTCTGGTTAATTGTTAAGCAAGATTCAATAAGAAAGGTAGCTAAATATGAAGTGTTAAAAATAATTATGGCCCTGAAAGAGCTGTGTTTTCATCTCTAATTTTAAACCAGCATACAAAATGTGGGATCCCATATGCCACTTTATTACATACTTAATTTTGATTGATTCTTTTCTACTCCCTACCCACATCTCCTCTGTCCAGCCTCCCTGGTCCTCATCCCAGCTGTGTCCTCAGGAGCTCCCACACCATCACCAACGTTTGTTGATATCGACTTCTTCATGAGAGCCATTCTGACAGAGCAAGATGCAATCTCAAAAATGATCTTAATTTGCATTTCTCCAATGGCTAAGGATGTTGAAGATTAAAAAAGAAGAATTATTGGCCATTTGTATTTCTTCTTTTGTGAACTGTCTGTCTGACTTGCTGTTCTATATGCTGACTGACAGATTTGCTTTTCTGTTCTCTGATGTTTGATGTTTGTATTTCTTTACATGTGCGAAATGTGAGCTGCTTGTCTGAAGGATGGCTGACTAACTCTCCGTCCATCCTGTAGTCTGTCTTTTACTGTTTCTTTAACAACTCTATTTTTTTGAAACGCATAAATTACAAAAGCAGGTTTACTTCACTTTTAAATGAACTTTGATTTTTATCTGAACTGTTTAATTGTATTTAGTTTATAAAATACTTGAAAGTAATATGGTATTTTACTTTTATCTTGTGCCGTTTAATTAGTTTATTATTTATTTGGTGCCCTTTACAGACAGGGTCTCAGAGCCCAGGTTGTCTATGAACTTGATCCTCCTGCCTCAACCTCACAGGTGCTGTACCATTATGCCTAGCTCAAAACTACTGTTATTTTAACTGCTTTAGAATTGTTTTAGTTTTCCTTGAACATTGATTTGTGCCACGCTTAGTTACTGTTAGCTGTCACCTTGACATAACCTAGAATCACCAGAGGGAACCTCAGTTGGCAGACCATCCATGTCAGACAGTTTCACATATCCTGAGAAACAGTCCACCCAGGAGAGTCAAGGCAGGAACCTGGAGACAGGAACTGAAGTAAAAGCCATAGAAGAAGAAATAATGCCTATTGGCTTGTTCCTTGTAGATTGCTCAACTTGCTTTTTTGTACAACGCAGGATTGCCTGTCCAAGTATGGAACTATTTTAGTGCGCTGGCCCTCCCACACCATTCACTAATCAAGAAAATGCCCTATGGACTTGCCTACAGGCAATCTGATGGAGGCATCTTCTCAGCTGAAGTTCATCTTCCCAGATAACTCTAGCTTCTGTCAAGTTGACAGCACACACGCACACACATACACACACACACACACACACACACACACACACACACCAAAAACAACAACAAAAAACCAGGATGCCCATTGTAACATGCTCTGAGAAAATAACTTAATTAATGCACAAAACAATGAACCAAAGAAAGGACTATAAACACGTTCAAAGGACTCAAAAAGGTTATGAATAAATTCCAGAATTAAGACCACCAAAAGTTGAATGAAATAATGAAGGCAATTCAAGATATGAAGATAAAATTTGATAAAAAAAGAGATAGTGTTTCCTTTTAATGTTTAATATACTTAATTTTGTACTAAGCAATGAAATTTGGCCTTTTATTCAAGGTTTATCTTTCCTTTACTATTTTTAGTACTTTTATATTCAATGCTCATAAGGCCAAATAAGAAATAAAAATAGAATACTTGCTAGCGTAGATGACAGCATCAGTGGCTGTGGGCCCTGCTGTGGTGCATCCTTTTTTGGCATGGTGGAAGTTGGAAGCAGCAGCAGGAGAGACAGCTGGAACCAGAGATATCTGGGACTCCAGTTCCACTGAACTGCCACTAGCAACCAGGGGCCACAGATTTACTTCAACCTGGCTGCATCAAACTCCCTCTCTTGTGTGGACTTGATGGATGTGATTAGATTCATTCCTGCTTAGAAAAGGGTTGGGCGCAGCATGGTCCGGAGGTTGCTTGACCAGGTTTGGGGCTCAACAAATGCACTATTTGCAAATTGTCCTTGGTTCTGCCTGCCTCATAGAAATAAGGTTCTGTAAATGCTTCTCGAAGGAATTTTCATAGAGTGCTAGTAACACTTAATTGTTAGGTTGTTACATAAAAAAACCCCTAAACCCAGAGATGTTTCCAGGAATGATGCTTTGTCCCCCCCACTAAATCTATATGTTTTATAGGAAAATTGAGCTGGAAAATGATTCCTTGAAGGCATGGGGGAGAATTCATTAGAGACAGATGGGCAACAATATGGCCATAGCTGCTGTTCAAGGGAGATGCTGCTATAAGGATTAGTAGCTGCTGCTCTGAGCTTGCTCCATGTCTCTCATACTGCTCTTTGTCCTCCTCTACTTATCTCTCAAAATACAGGAAAGAATCAGTATTGCCCACCACAGGGGCCTTCAGGTCCCCATGTCAGGCCTGGCCCATGTAGTCTGACCAGCATGCACCAGGCTAACAGTTAATATCTTCCACATAACACTAACCATACGTGTTTTGAATGATCACTTTAGAGTTTAAACTCCAGGTAATTTTAAAAGTATAATTAATGACTTTATATGATCTTTAAGACAGAGAGTTAATAACCAAAGAAGCACTTTTCCCCTAATTAATGTTCTTATGTACAGTCTTTGAACAAGTGATTACTATTGATATTGTAAATTAATCAGAGAGAACTACAGAAGCATTTTTGACTTTTATTTCAGGTCTTGAAACCTGAGTGAAATTGTAATAAATTCTCTGGCAAGTACAGGTACAGTCTTTGCTACTTGTAATAGAAAAAAAAAATGAAAATGGAATCATGTTCAGAGGCTTCTGATAGTTGAAATTTCCACGAGTTCTCTTGTTTATTAGGCTCTGGAAAACTTGTATTCAGCGACAAACACAAGAAATACATACTGGAGACTTCTTTCTGTTGGAGCCATGGGAAAGCCCATTGCACTGTTGGTCCTTCTGAAGCACCCTACCCACTCCACCCATAATACCCCACTCACTCCACCCACAGCACCCCACTCACTCCACCCACAGCACCCTACCCACTCTACCCACTCCACCTCTGAGGCTGTGCTGTGTTCCCGTGTCGCCTTCACAAATCACACTGGACTTCAGTACCCCCTTGTTCCCATTGCTTCTCTAGCGCCTAGGCAAGCTTCGGCAGTCAGGAAATGGTCCTTAAATGAGAGGCAGGGCCTGGAGAACTGAAACAGAGGTGATTTCTACCAAAAGCGAATAACTCTCGATGAATGGAGTGTTGCCTTGAGGAACAGACTCCCCTAAATGCGAGAGGAGACTTCTTCTAGTGGTTGGTTTAGGGGCACCTGTCTGCCCTTCGGATGAAGGTCAGGGACAAGATTACAGGGGAGTTGTGGAGTGGTGCTGGGTCAAGGGATGGCATGGCTTCCTCCTACCTCGTGGATGCTGTCCTGCTCTCACCTTGGCCTCTGCTCTCTTCCTTTCTCTGAACATGTTTAGTCATTCAAGGACTAAAGGTTTCTAAAACGGGTAACCTAATGTCATGTGTGAAAGTCCCCTCTTGTTAATACATTATACAATGCTCCTTAAAAACTTTAAAAGTCCTACCAAAAAGAGGAAAAAAAAGAAAAGAAACTGAAATTTATCTAAGTTTTAATAAGCCACCTTTCCCCAAATCTTATTTGAACACAGCTGTTTTTATTTCAAGACAGACCCACTGTTAGAACACTGGCTTGCTCTTTACAACAACAGTTATGCTTAAGAGGTTAGGTCCTACAGCCTGAAAGAATCAGACCACACCCCACTACAGCTCTTGCTCAGGGACTGAGGGTTAAGAAGCTGTCTGTGCTATGGTCCCTGATTTATGGTCCTAACGAGTATCTGGCTCTTTCCTGCTTGTGATCACCATATGACGAGTTGAACTAAATCACATGTTGAACTTCTTTCCCACCCTCTGAAACTTACAAACGACTAATATTTCCTCTGTGCCAGGGATTGCTCTGGTCTCCCCCCTACCCTCCCTATCGCCCCCCCCATGGTAGCTATCTCCCTTCCTCCCTCCCTCTCTCTCTATCTTAATAAAGCTCCTCTCCAGATTTTAAAAGGAAAGCTCTCCTTCCCTTTAAGGCCCCATCTTGTTTTCTGTTTAATGCTTACCCTCCTACCTCGAAGAAGCTCCATCTCCTAATAATCAGAACTTTCTGAAGGGAATTAAGTGTCAGTTTCCTTTCCTGAGACAACCAACTACTGTTGCCATATTATCTTATAATAATAATAATAATAATAATAATAATAATAATAATAATAATAAT
>CABHPH010159052.1:597-18441 GCA_902168325.1 Peromyscus nudipes | reverse complement strand
TTTGTTTTGTTTTGTTTTTCGAGACAGGGTTTCTCTGCGTAGCTTTGCGCCTTTCCTGGAACTCGCTTGGTAGCCCAGGCTGGCCTCGAACTCACAGAGATCCGCCTGCCTCTGCCTCCCGAGTGCTGGGATTAAAGGCGTGCGCCACCACCGCCCGGCTGCCCATTTTCTTATATTGATTATTTTCATAACACTAAGTGATATATTGATTGGTAAAGTGTTGTGTCTGAACTAGGTTCCGTTTTTGGTTTGTTTGTTTATTTATTTGTTTGTTTGTTTATTTATTCGTTGTGTCTTTCACATCATGCCTCCTGATCCCACCCATCTCCCTCCCAATTCCAAAATAAATTTCAGAAGAAAAGTTGGGGGAGGGGGGGAGGGAGAAGGGGAAAATCTCATGGAAGCTTCAGTGTGGCACAGTGAGTCACACAGTAAACCCCTTTATCCATACATTTTTATATGCTGGTGCTTACTGAAAAGAATCATTGGTCTAGTTCAAGGACCCTGGTCTCTGCCACACCATCAACGGTGGGCCTTCACTGGTACTCTTCCTGGACATCCCATCGCTTCCCTGTGTTGTGGAGATCCTGCAGTCCTGGGTCCACAGGAAAGGTGTTGAGGGGAAGCCCATCTGATTGGTTTGTTCATCTTGGAGTGTAAGATATCTTTCTTGTTGGTTTCTCTCATATGTCTTGAGGCTTTTGAGTGGCAAATGGTGTTCCTAAATGAGGGTGTGGGTGGGCTGTGGGATTCCCCTCCCCCTTCCTTCCTTCCTCCCTGAAAGGATGGGCTCTAGGCTAGGGAAACATGGGCAGGGCTAGCCTGTCACCACAGAAGTGTCTTTTTCCTCAGCTGGCAGCTTGAAGCAAGAGTCAGCCATGCCCTCCCAACCACCAGGTAGGTGGGGAGGGATTTAGCTACAGGTGCTGGCTCGTCAACATAATAGACTGTCTAGAACGTGCACATTTTAAAGATAAGTGAAACTTCTTAGGGAGAAAATTTGCCTCAAGTCAGCCTCACAGGATCGGTTCTGGAAGGAAATGGAGAGATGGCATTCACAGATAACATTTTTTGATTGACAAGATTATATGTAATTTCCTGATAACCAAATGCTAAACTAATTTCTCTTAAATACTTAGCCAAAGAGAATATATGCCAGAAGCATGGGTGTAGGGTTCCATTAGCATAATGTTCTCAGTCTTCCTTCTAGCGCACAGAAAATGTCAATATTCGATGCCACATTGTGGCAAAGACTGAACCTTGTGATCAATTGCTTCAGTACCCAGTTTCCCCAGGGCTGAAAGCATTAGTGTCTGAGTGGTCATACTGATGGGTTTGCCCTGTGTAGTCCACATGTATGCCTGTTGACCCAGAATAATTACTGTTAACATTCCCCTTCAGTGTAAAAAGGGCTGCTTCCTTCACACAATCCCTTCATGGCATAAGGTGTTTGGAAAGTCCTGAGAGCCTTCTGTGGGAGGGGCTCCATCTATTTATAAAAGGATTCTGTTAGCCTATGAGCAAATTAGCAAGTTCTATTGCTTCTCAGGGAGATAGTGTCGCTGTCCCATAAACTCTTTGTAAATACCAAAGAACATCTTACATTTTCATAATTATCTGTCTTGAGAAGATATGTGATGTTAAAACTCAGCCACTTCTTGCTGTTGTCTCTTCCCACGTGTTTATAAGGGCACATCCTTTGCTTCTGGCTCTAAATCCCCACTTAGGTTCTGTACTGGGTGGATGCCTTAGTCATGGGCCTTTACTTAGCACCATTAGTGAATGGATGTCATATTGGGTTTTTATCTTAATGGAATCTGAGTATGGAAGGAAGATATATGTGGATGCCAATGTCAATATCTTGAGCCAAAGCTTTTACTACTTTTTCCTATTGACGCAGATGGAACTGGAAAGATAGGCCCTGAACTATGATTTACCTCTCATGGCCTTAGTGGTGCGTATCATAGCTTCTTCTCTTGTTGCTATGTCCAAATACCTGAAAAAATACAAAAACAAAGACAAAAACAAAACATGTGAGTGCTTATTATGCCTTACACTTGAGGATATGTCCATCATGGTGCAGAAGGATGAGGCAGTTGGTCACATTATGTCTGCAGCCAGGAACCAGAGCGAGATGAATACTGGTGCTCAGCTCACTCTTTCCTTTATCTCCAGTTCAAGGCCCCAGCCTACGAAAGAAATAGTGCCTCCTACGTTCCTAGTGAACCTTCCCTCTGCAGGAAACCCCCTTACAGACACACACAGAGGCATGTTCCTATGGTGATCCCAAATCCAGTTAAGTTGACTATTAAATTAACCATAGCAATGGAGTTTTGCATGATTATAGGGACTCAGCTTCTAAATGGAAGGCCCCTATCAGTTTGAAACTAAGCTTGCTTGGAGATCTTATCTGATTTTGGTGTATGTCAGTGAGGTTGTCCTGCCTGTCAAATCCCAGATTTCTGGGCTCTGTACATCATCAGTCCTTGGTAAAAGTCACCTATCTGTCAGCTGTGTACCATGCCTTCCGTATGGCTCAGTGTCCACTCTGCCCTTGAGCCCTGGCTGTGAAGAAGCTTGAGACTCGACCTAACTTGTTAGCTTGCCCTTTCCACCCACCCCCACTCCACCCCACTCCCCACCCGTACACACTTTGAAGGCAGATTCCGAGAGAGGCATTTGAAAAGCCAATACTGTGCTTGTCGTGAGGTGCTCTGAAGCAGAAGCCCCAAATAGACTTAATCAAGCAGATTAGCAGTGACATTTTAGACCAATGCTTGCCATTGTCTCTGAAATTAGGGGTGAGTGGGAGAAGGGGAGTGCAGAAGAAAACTGCCATTTAAACGACAGGCCTTTGTCTGTTAATAAGCTGCTTCCTTTCCAGCTTGGGAGTTTCCCAGGAAATAAGTGGCCTGTGACGCAGCAGCGGGGCCATCAGTGATTTCATCTCGTGCCTCCTGTTTCAGAGAATAGACTCCACACCAAGCAAGGTTGCTAGTGAATGAGCCCATTTCGTTACCTACCTAGACTTGGAAGCTACCTGGAGGAAATCCAGTCTTTAAAATGATCGTACCACCCTATGTTGGCATGGGAGTGTAGCTAGAGTTTTCCTGCCGAGCCCACAGTCAGGACAAATCTGTGTCCCCCGCCAGTCCCACAGCCACTCAGACCCAACCAAGTAAACACAGAGACTTATATTGCTTACAAACTGTATGGCCGTGGCAGGCTTCTTGCTAACTGTCCTTATATCTTAAATTAATCCATTTTTATAAATCTATACCTTGCCACATGGCTTGTGGCTTACTGGCATCTTCACGTGCTGTTTGTCATGGCAGCGGCTGGCAATGTCTCCTCAGCCTTCCACTTCCCAGAATTCTCTCCTCCTTGTCCCGCCTATACTTCTTCCTGCCTGACCACTGGCCAATCAGTGCTTTATTAACATGTTTGACATACAGACCATCCCACAGCATGGGAGAGCAGTGCACATACTCTGGGGAATTCCAACACATTCAGAGTTCGGAAGGGTCAAAGCAGGACAGCTGGGCAGCTCATTTTGACAGTGACCTCTGGGTTAGATATAAAGGGATATGCCTTTGTCACTAGCTCCCCAAGTCAAACTTATTTCTAGATTGTTTTATTATTCTTTCCCTGAACTAGAATTACTGAAGGATCACGTAGTCCAGTGACATCCTTTGCAGACAGATAGAAAGGAAAATGATGCCTCTGAAACAGAGGGAGGCTGACTAGAGAGTCTTTGTACTTTTTGATCTATAAAAATCCCTTTTAAGACATGTTAGCTGGGAGAGTGGTCTCTGCCTTTAATCCTAGCCCTTAAGAGACTATGCAAGTAGTTAGTGAGTTTGAGGCAAGCCTGGGCCACACAGCAAGATCCTGTCTCCAAACAAACACCAATTTAGCAGTGGGAATGAATCTTGGAAAACTGTTGAGCTGCTGATGAGGTCCACATAAGCATGGAGATGGATCCCCCATGCAGACTGGATCCCATCTGGGTAGACTTCAGAGAACCAATTTTAAACCACATTCCTTTAGTTGGGGGCACAAGTCGGCCGAAGTCTCAACTCTGCCTCTCACTGGTAGGATTTGGCTGAGACCTTTGGACCTCCCCTATGCACACAGAGGTAATGTGGCCCATCACAGAATTCCGATAACATTGGAATAAGAAAGCATATTTAAAAAAATTCTCTGAAAAGTTCTGAGGTGGTAATGAATATGAGGCCATAGGCCATAGTTCTACTGTGTATGTTTGTAGTAAACCCAACAGCTGACAGTGGTCAGTTCTGCCTTAGGTAAGCCACTACTTTAATATAGCACCTTCCCCCATTCAGGTGAAGGCAGGTAACTTTCAGTTAGTTTTATTACAAAAACGTTCGTAAGAAATTGATTCTCTTCAATTCCAATTTCTTACATCATTGATCCCTTCATCTCCTAAGCATAGCATGGCTGGGAACTATTGACCTGAAGTGTTCTGATATGGATAGGCATTGAGTTCTCTGGTCATGTAATTTCAGTCTGAACTTCTTGTTACCTTTATTATACCAGTGATTTTTTTCCTCACATACTTTTATATTTGATTCAAAGGAAACTTCTAAACTCCAGCCATGTACCCAAATCCTTGCTTCCTTTTGGTTTAACTATTACCACATTGAACTTAAACTATAGTTTATATTGTCTGTGGAGAAATCATTCACCCTGATATATCTGCTCTGTCCAGTTTCAACAAATGCATGGTGAGCCTTTTCAAGCTTGCATGTAATTTAGCTAATTTAAGACCATTTCATCCACTCGGATTTCTACAGCTTCCTCCTACATTCTTACTAAGAATAAATGTAGGCAAATAACACAACTTGAGTCATGAGGTCTGTGTCTCATTAGGGGCCCTTACATTTAAAGGAAACCTTGGGGTGAATCCATGCATTTTACAAACCTGCCCCATAGCCTATTAAACTAGGGGGGAAAAAAAGAAAGCCACTTTAGCTTCTGAGTTTGGAATTGCAAGGCATTCCTCTGCCAGACAGAGCCTAGGCAAACTCTCATGGGGCACTGCTGAGGCCGGCTTTTGTAATGTCACCAGTCTGGCCCTTGCAGGTCCCCACAGTCTTTACCACTCCACGAACTATGCATTATGGAAGTGGAAGAGCTCTGTGTGATGGGTCATTTCACTTCTCAGCAATGCCAATGTCACTCAGCTGCCACTGAGGACAGACCTCTCCATGGAGATGAGATGACATCTGTATCTGTCTGTGAAGTTTTGGCTTTTGAAGTTAAAAGACAAAAAAGGAAAAAAAATGAATTAAATCTTTCAAATCGTTGTCAAATCGAATCCAGGGAAAAGAAGAACAGCTTCAAGGGGTGAGGATATTAAGACACAGCAAACTGGAAAACACAAAGAGCCAGAAGTCTTCCAGGTCCTGGAACATCTTTGTTGAACCCATGTCAAGTGCATCTTATCTCCAGAACTGCTTTGGGTGAACAATGAATCTAATTTGTTTAAGAGGAAGGAGAAGTAAGGTCTTTGCTCAGTACTAATGAAGTCCGTGGTAGATTAGGAAGTAGCTTTACTTTTCTCCATACAAATTACAGAAGCAGAGCAAGTGGGAAGGATGCTTAGCAGATAAAGTGCTGTAATTATTAAACTGCAACCAATATTTACCCATATTTTGTACCACAAAGGGTTTGGTATGCAAACTTTTTCTGAATATAGTGGAAAATTATTTGGAAGGGTAATTCGTATTTCTCTGTAAATTACCTAGGCATGTGGTACTAGTTAAAGATTATATGAAGAAGTTACTTGAGTTACTTATTACTTGGTTAATAAGATTAAAATCCCACTATAATCTCCTGTGATGGATGCACCATGGTGTGTTAGAAACATTAGTGGATTTGGAATCAAAGCCGACGATTCTACCTCTTGTGGACTGAGCAATCCATAGAAAGTTACATATGTTTGCCCAGTTTCAGCCTCCTCTTCTTTTTTTTTTTTTTTTTTTTTTCCGGAGCTGAGGACTGAACCCAGGGCCTTGCACTTGCTAGGCAAGTGCTTTACCACTGAGCTAAATTCCCAACCCCAGCTTCAGCTTCCTATTGGTTAAAATGAAGCAAAATTTATTACTGAACCATGTTGTTCTAGTGAATGCCTGGCAGAAGGTTTATGAAAACTCTCACAGTACCCAGGCCACAGGCACTCAATACAGGAGGATTGTTCTAATGTCAACAATGGAACTCAAGGGTTTGTAAAGCAAGAGAAACATGATGAGGTTAAGAACAAGTAGGTAGTAATGGTAAGCTCTCAACTTCCCTTTGATGCCTCAGAATTTGGTCATGGATTGTTGTAATGAAGCTACATTAAGGTTAAACTCATAATCTAATTGTTTCTCCTTGTCTGACCTATTATAATTTGGTGGCTATTATAATTTGGCTTTAATTAAATGTGTTGGCTTTTGAGAATATTGACTGTTGAGAAGATCAAAAGGGAAAGCACACAATTGATTCAGAACCAGAGTAAGAAATGAAGGTCATCCAACCCATGTCGGCTCAGGTTATACGTAATTAGTCACATTGGCCTGAGTTTCTAAGAGCTTTCTTCAAAGGAAACATGAAATAGATATTTAGCAGAAAAAGGCAAGGAAAGAGCGTGTGGTTTTGTCAATTAAAATGTGAAGATTAAACTCAGGGAAAAACAAACAGCATTTGTTCAGCAGAGCCCATGCTAAGAGCTGGTCTGCCTGTATCCACGGCCTTACAGAGGGCTTCTATCCCAGGCGGGTAGCGTGTGCTCTGGTCCTATGACCTTCCAGAGCCTCACAGAGGTCCCCGCTCCCGTGCTCACATGCACTCTGCAGTCTCTCATGTAGCATGAATATTAAAAGTTCTTATTAATAAAATCAAACCTGAGCCAGGTATTGGGGTAAATGCTGGAAGGTCAGAGAGACAGAACAAGCCACAGCTAACCTCACCTGGCCAACTTGTCAGCTGGTCTTGTTTCCTCAGACTGGAAGCTTCTTGAGTCCTCATCCAAATGGCTCTCAGCTGAACTGTGCTGCTAGAAGCCTGAAAGCTTAACCAGCCAAATGCTGCTAGTTTCTGGTCCTCACGCCTTATATACCTTTCTGCTTTCTACCACCACTCCCTGAGATTAAAGGCTCGATTTCTGGGATTAAAGGCATGTGTCACCATGCCTGGCCGTTTCTGATGAGGCCTTGAACTCACAGAGATCCAGAGGGATTTCTGTCTCTGGAATGCTAGGATTAAAGGTGTGAGTGCCACCATTTTCTAGCCTTTGTATCTAATGGCTGTTCTGTCTCTGACCCCAGATAAGTTTATTAGGGTGCACAATATTTTGGGGAACACAACACCACCACACTCTCACTTGCAGCACCTGTCTCCGTCATGCCTGTCAGTTTGTCTGTCTGTTGGCTTCTCATCTGCCTGTCAACGGGTATATTTTCTATTTCGCCAGCAACGTTTTGACCTAGTTCAGTCTTTTCACACCCATGGCACTTTCGGTCTGTAGCAGACATTTGAGGACGGTTGTACAGGTACATGAGCCTACCAGCAATAACCTGAGGGCAGGGACTCGGCCTTGAACTTAATCAAGGCTTATTGAACTAAGCTGTGTGCCCGCCCCCACGTGGGCATGCATTATTGCAGTCCCACCTCCCCTTTATTTCCTTCTCTTCTAGCACTTGAAAGTAAGTCACCGTATGATAATGAGGTTCTTGTCAAATATGGAAGCGAGACTCTTTTGCCTCATATTACAATGACTTATTTTTAGTAGATGAGTATTTCACATTGACTTAATCTTTATTTCTTTTATCTCTGCTTTTCTCTTTGTCATCCCTTTTCATCTGGCAGATGACATTGTTCTACCAAGCACTGTACTGGGCAATTTACATGTGTCTATTATTTTCTCCATTTTTTTATTTATTTATTTTTTTACAAAACTCTAATAGTCTTTGAGTCTTAATTGTTTCATTTGAAAAATGGAAAGCTTGTATAAGGATTTAGATGTTAGCTGGCTTTGAGTTTCCAGTCTATAAAATAGAGCCATCCAGCTTATAGCCTTTCTTTCATTGTTGTTTAAAAATTCCAAGCCAGGCTGTGGTGGCGCACACCTTTAATCCCAGCACTCAGGAGGCAAAGGCAGGCAGATCTCTGTGAGCATAAGGCCAGTCTAGTCTACAGAGTGAGTTCCAAGACATCCAGGGCTACACAGAGAAACCCTGTCTTGAAAACCTATATATGTTATATATTATATATTATATACTATAAATAAATGAATAAATAAAAATACCAGGGACTTCAGATTGTGAAAAAAATTTAAACTTATATAAGCTAAGTACAAATAAGTTTTAACACTTTATATTTAAAGAAATAGTAATGCCATGTTGAAGACCAACTATTTCATGTCAACAGAGAAGACAAAAGTATTTAGACTTCTACTATAAAAAAAATAGATGCAGCATGCTTGACTTTTCTTTTTTGAAATTCTGCTGAAACACAGGTCAAAATGAACTTCAAATACAAACATTCAAACTACTTTCATCCCAGATTTTCAAACACCATATTAATTTTTAGGCTTTTAAAATGTGAATGTTTGTGTGTTATGTATGTGTACTTTGTGTGTGTGTGTGCACGCGCACACACACACGTGCACGTGCTTGCTTGCTTACAGTGTTCAGAAGAGGACATGAGGTTCCCTGGGCCTAGAGATGCATGCAGTTGTAAGCACCCTGCTGTGGGTACTGGAAACAAACCCCAGGCCTCTGAAAGACCGTCAGGAGCTTTAAAGTGCTGACGGGTGTCTCCAGCCTTCATATTGATTTTTCAATCTGCTCTTTGTCTGGTTTTGTTTTGTTTTGTTTTGTTTTGTTTTACTATTATTCTTTAGTTGCTTGTTTGTCTTCTAATGAGAGAGACAGGGTGTGGATTTAGATGGGAGGGGAGATGGGGAGGATGTCTGAGGAGCTGGTGTGGATTTGGATAGGGAGGGGAAACAGTAATCAGAATCTATTATATGAAATAAATATTTTCCATAAGAGAATAAAAGAGAGTCATTCAGTTGGGAGCAGGATGTAGGGGGTGGGGTGGGCCTGAGAGGAGTTTAAATGGGATGGAGAAAATTGAATACGCTATAACTTACGGATCATAATCAAGTATGAAATTACTAAAGAATAAATTTAAAATGGAAAAAAGAAAGATCTTTTCTCATGAGTTGTTGGCATCTGCAGGGCTAGGCCTTGAAACTGTAGTTAGCGCTCAGATGGAGCTATTGTGGCTGAAAGGGTGAGGCACACAGCACACAACAGCTCAGACAGACAATGAGGTTATGTCAAATCAAATGTGCCACAGCAAAGAGGCCACCCGCTGTGAGAGCGAGGCCGCCTGTGCATCCAGGGATTCCAATGCCTCAGCAGGACTGAAACGTCAGACTCCTGATGGGCTTTGCTTTGGAAAGGTGTGAAACTGAAGAAACAGATAATCTAAGCAACTTCTTTTTCTTTCTTTTTTAAGTTAGAGTATATTAACCTGTGTCCACTAAATTCTTTTATCCATACTTACATCCCATCCACTTCACTTAATCTATGGCATCTAGAAAAGGTTCATATTCTGACACTTGTATATGTTTTGTTACTAATTGTTTAATTTGAAAAGTTTCTTTCTTTCTTTCTTTCTTTCTTTCTTTTTTTCTTTTTTTCCTTTCCTTTCTTTTCTTTTCTTTTCTTTTCTTTTTCTTTCCTTTCTTTTCTTTTCTTTTACAAGGAACAGAACTGATGGCCCATGGGACACAGCTCGCTGAAGAATGCTGTGGCTGCCAGACCCAACCTTGTGATAACTGAGAAAAACTGGTCTTGTTCAGAACCAAAGGTTGCTAATTCTGAGATTTAGAAGAAGCTGAACTGAAAATCTTGCATTTGCTTCCTGTCTCTGTATCTACTGCTTCTAACATTTGTGCCTGAGTCATGTTCCCTCTCCTCTTGAAGCCGTAGATTTCCCCATAAAACTGGAAAGACACTAACTATATCATTTGTTTGGAGACAGGGTCTTGTGTAGCCAAAGCTGGTCTCAAACTTGCTATGTAGCTGAGAATGGCCTTGAATGCGCTAACATCTTACCTCCACCTCTACAACATGAGATTACAGGCCCAAGCCTGGTTTTATATGGTACAGGCAGTGGGACACGTGGCATTATGCATGCTAGGCAAACATCCCACCAGCCCTGGAAAGATGCTTTATAAGTATCCAGCTACACAATATGCTGTAGCTAGAGTTTTCCTGCCGTGCCCACAGTCAGGACAAATCTCCGCCACCCGCCAGTCTCCAGCTCCCAAGTCCCGCCAGTCTCCGAGCCCACTTATAAAATAAACACATAGACGCTTACATTATTTAAACTGCTTGGCCATTAGCTCAGGCCTATCATTGTCTAGCTCTTACTCTTATATTTAGCCCATTTCTAATAATCTCTACTTTGCCACGTGGCTCGTGGCTTACCGGTACCTTACATCTTCCTTCTCCTGGCCGCCGCTCCGGGCCGTCTCCCCTCTACCTTCCTGTTCCCTCAATTCTCCTCTCTGTTAGTCCCGCCTATACTTCCTGTCTGGCTACCGGCCAATCAGCGCTTTATTGATACAGAGTGATATCCACAGCAATATGCACAGCAAGAAAGTGATATATAATACATTCTCAGTAAATATTAGTTATGCCTTCTGAGTAGGCTTTCCTAAAATTTTCTCATGCTTTAAAATGGTTGTTTGAAAAACTTCTGTAATTTTGTATCTCTCTAGGACTGATAATGGTGAGTATATAAGAATGGCAATTTTTAAATCATCTATCTTTCAATTTTTATCCAGAAAAATATAAAACCAATGAAACTTTAAAACCAGAACATCTTGTTCTTCTACACCTGAGTTGACAACCTAGCCTTGGAGAGGCAAAACTTCCCAGGGACTGAGGGTGTTCATCTTGACTGATGACCTGTTCACTCCAGTTAGTGGCGTTGTCAGAGTTTTCTGATAATGGTCCCATAGGTGAGCTTTACACTTTCTCTAAATGCACTCCTGGGAGGCTTTTCATCAACTAATCAAAAGGAGACCCCCAAATAATTCTACTTTAGATATTTAAGTTCACAAGTGGCCTATGGAACTCAAAGCCCCACCATTTATATACTCAATAAAGCTGCTGCAAAGACAAAATTGCCAGGAAGCAAGAGTTGTATTTTCTAGAACATGAATAAATATATTGGTAATATGACTCTCCTGAGAAAGATAGCTTGACCCTAGATACAAGGATGTCATGTGATAGGAAGAGGGGTGGGCAAGTTAGCACCAAGGATCTGTAACTGAAGACATCAGAGCTGCCTAAGGAAGACTGAGCAGCAATATCTGTCCCTGCAGCTGGGTCCTCAGCATTCCAGCGATATGTACTGAAAATTAAACAATTGCTTTTATTTATTTATCCCAGAATCATATCATGGAGGATTTTTTTCTTTGTATTAAAAAGACTGGATTTGGAGAAAGAGTGGCGTGACCATTCTGGGGGTAACCAACTTCTCTTGATTATATTTGAGGCCCACTCCATGGGAGGTCAAACACACGTGACTGGGAGGCCACAGGACTGGTTAAGAAGTCAATTGTTGACACTTGCTAAGCAGACATGTAATAAAACTGCCTTCTACACATTTATGTTGATACCCATAGACTAGTTCAGTCTTGGTCAAAGAAGCCTCTCTTTTTATTGGGCAATGGTTAAGACAGAGATTTATAACCTCTCAAAATCCTGACAATAAGTGACTGTTGTGTGTTCAGCCTTAAATAGGACCTATAGATCATCCAAGGCCCAGGGAACAGGGAGGAAAAGCAGGTAGAAAGACCCATACAACTACAGCTGGTCAGCAAATTCTGATGGGAAGAGAAAGGTAGGCTGTGTGGTTAGGACAGGGTGATGCCAAGACTGCTCTAAGCCATCCTATATTCTCTCTACTGACTTTAAGTAATTACTCCTTCCTTATACATTTTTGATACTTACCCTATAAAAATATTCAGCATAAAATATGTAATTTATCTGAATTAGCCTGTTTTATTATTATTCACCACATAGATACCCAGTGGTTTTGGGAGTAGCAGCAGGGAAACTGAATGGTTGTCATAGGTCTGTTAATGATCTCGTGGGTATCCCTTACTCTCTAAGCCTGTTTGGATTACTATTGTGCATTAAATATAGGAGGTGGGTAAAATGTAAAGTAGGCAATGCCTCCAGAGGTCAGTAGACCAAAAAGAGCATCATGCTGTGAAATATGAGTGTTTTGAAAAAGCTAATATCTTAATGCTAGGTATGATTATTGTGCGTATTGGCACTGCTACCTCCAACTTGTTGGCCACAGTTTCACATATTTAATACAATGAGGAAAATTAGTTTGCTCAAGTATGTAATTTCCAGTGACTACTTATGAATCTTTCAGTACATCTGTGAATATTAAACTGATGCTTCCTTGAGTTTCTATTTTGTATAAAAACTAGGGCAAAGAATTTTCTACCCTTCATGCACAGACCTAAGAAGTAATCTGGAAGAATGAACCATTGCTAGATATTAGAGTCTACTCAAAAGTTGGAGCTACAGAACTGAAACTCTGAAAAATCTAGAAGAAAGAGTAGGGAATTTAATTCAGACTATAGGCTCCATTAAGAACTTTCTGAATAGGACTAGAGCTGACCAACAGCGGGATTTGGAAAACTGAAAAAGGTTCCACCTTGCAAAGGGAACTGTCAGTCAAGTGAAGAGGCAGCCTACAGAGTGGAAGAAAAATTGGTGGCAGTTAGACGTTGACAAAGAACTGTTGTCTAGAATGTGCAAAGAACTTAAAAAAAAAAAAAAAAGATAAACACCAAGAGAACAACTCAATTAAAAAGTAGATTATGGAACTGAACAGAGAGTTCTCAGACAAAAGGCTAAAAGATTTTTTTTAAAAGTGTTCATTATCTTTAGCCATCAGGGAAATGCAAATTAGAACTACTTTGAGATCTTGTTTTAACCCACTTGGAAGGGCCAAGACTAAGAAGACAAAAGGCAGCCAATGTTGATGAGGGTGTGGGGAATGCAGAACCCTTATGCATTGCTGGTATGTGGGCTGGCCTGAAACTAAGAAGGGGTCGAAGCATGCCTAAAACCCCGGGTTTTCTCATCGTGATAGCGGCAGGAGTTTGTCTGCTCCCCACCTTGCCCAGGTGCCAGCAGACCCCAGCACTCAGGCTTCCCCAAGTGTTGAGGTTCCCATGATGCAAGTAGCAACCAAAGGCTCACTGGTTGCTGCTTATCTGACTACCAAAACATCGTAGGCAGGACTTCCTATGACCTTATAAGGTTCTTTCCTTCACTGTTGCCCCTCAGTATGCAAATGAAGCACCCTCAATATTCTTGCCCCAACCAATGACATACCACCCCATGAATCCAGCTAGCCATTTTCCCTAGGGTATAAATGTCCCTTGCCCCCCTGAATAAATGAACTGTCCACTGACACAATCTCTCGGGTGTCTTTTTCCTGCCACAGGTACAAAGTAGGGTTGGAGCCTGCCTCTGATGTGAGTGCAAATTGGTGTAGCCACTATGGACATCTAGAAATAAATTCACTATATGGCCCCACGGTCACACTCTTGGGCATATACTCAAAGAACTCTGTTTTATACTACAGAGGCATATGATCACTCATGTTCATGGATGCTCTTTCAAAATAGATACAACCACCTAGATGTTCATCAGTTGATGAATGGATGATAAAACTGTGGTACCTATAATACAATGAAATTTTATTAAGCTATAAATAAAAATGAGATCATGACGTTTTCAATTAAAATCATCACCATGTGCTAAATTGTGGGAGGAATGATTTTTCTAATTTTAGAGTTTAAAAGAGTCTACTTGTAGACCAATATAATAAACTACATAGAAGTCATGAAGAAAACTGTTCATCATATTTTAGAAAAGAAAATGCAGGTACGTGGACTGAGCTAGGAGCACATTATACTGAGTGAGATAGCCCAGGATCAGAAAGACACTGAATCGTCTCACTCATATGAGAATCTTAGCACTGACTCTTTAGATTCGCATGTTTAATTTGGTGTACTGTAGAATCCAGGAAACTAGAACAGGAGCTTTGATGGGAAAGAAAAAACAGAGGCCATAAGGAATTGGAGAATATAAAGCTATTTGCTTTTCCAATGGTAATTCTGTTGTGGATTATTATGGTTTTGG
Organism: Peromyscus nudipes; assembly: GCA_902168325.1. NCBI lineage: Eukaryota > Metazoa > Chordata > Mammalia > Rodentia > Cricetidae > Peromyscus > Peromyscus nudipes. Next base: position 4,180 of record CABHPH010159052.1, on the reverse strand, counting down.
TGGTGGATAAGTGCATAGAATGTATTCAGTATCTAAAGTGTAAAAATTGAGAAGCTTCACAGCTTCTGTTCTGAATGCCATTTCTAACTGTCTATGACTTCATTAAGTTGTACGGACTTTAGGGCTAGCTAATTCCAGTATGTGACTTTTTTTATTTATTTGCAAGTTTTTTTTTTAAATAATAAAGTTTATTTTTAAAAAGAAAAAAGGAATGTGGCCCCTGGTAGGGGAATCATGTTTCACTAGTTAGCCACATATCCAGGAGTATGTGGGCAGCATACATTGTACTTGACAGAGCATTGTATTTTAAAGAGGACACAAAGCTTTGGTAGTAGGGAGGTAAGGGTGGCTCTGGGAGGAATTCAGAGGAGAAGTAGGAAGCAAATATGATCAAAACACAGTTTGCGAAATTCTCAAGGAATTTATAAAATTATTATATGTAAAGTGCTGGAGATACACATTTAATTGCTAGTATTTCCAGTTGTTTGTGAATGCATTTTGTTTGTTTGTGTGTGTGTGTGTGTGTATCTGTCTGTTTCTCTGTCTTTTTATCTGCATGTGCATGCTCATGCTCCTCTGTGCATGTGTACATAGAGGCCAGAGGTTCATTTAGGGTGCCTTCCTCTATTGCTTTTCTCTACGTTTTGGGACAAGTCCTTCCGCTGAGCTCAGAGCCAGCTGTTTTGGGTAGTCTGGCTGGGCAAGTGAACCTCAGGAATCTGTTTGTCTCTATATCCCGGTTCTGGGGTTCGAGACACATTTCAGCATACCTTGTTTTTGTGTGGGTACTGGGATTGTGAATTCAGGTCCTCATGCCTTCTGAGAAAGCACTTCCCCTCACTGAACCCCCTCAACTGCCATCGTGCATGCAGTTTTAGCAAGAGTCTGTGATCTGAGAAAAGCATTGAGAAGGACTCATGATAAACGCTGGACAGGCTAATGTGTGCATGTGAGTTGAAAAATGATAACACAATTTTGTTTACAAAATTCCAAGTCATAATGAATTAACACAGGACTCAGCTTTCTACTAGCTTTGGTACATGGTTTTCCCATCTATATGTTCACACAGTGAATGGAAGGAATACAATGGTTTTAATTAAGTTTTGACTTGATACAGATCTGGGCCAGGGTGATGGTATTTATCAGTGGCTGTTGTGTGTGGGCTCGTTTTATGTCAACTTGGCAAAAACTGAAAAGATGGAAACTCAATTAGGAAGATGTCTCCATAGGGTCTGACGGTAGGGTTTTTTCTTAACTAGTGATGAATGGGGAGGGCCCAGCCTATTATGGGTGGTGCCATCCCTGGGCTGGTGGTCCTGGGTTCCAAAAGAAAGCAGGCTGAGAAAGTTATGATGAACAAGCCAGTAAGCAGCATCCCTCCATGGCCTCTGCATCAGCTTCTGCCTCCAGGTTCCGGCCCTGCCTGAGTTCCTATCCCGAGTCTCTTCAGTGATGGACTATGCTGTGGAAGTGTAAGCTAAATAAACCCATTTCCTGCCCAGTTTGCTTTGGGTCATGGTTTCATCACAGCAACAGAAACCCTAACTAGGACAGCGGGGAACAAACTCCTCAACATTTCAATCTTGGACTCCTCAGTTCACTTAGAATTCTCTTAAGAATGTCTTGAAATAGCTCAGGATGATTTGGCACTCAAGGTCAAGAGCTTAATGAGATTAGAGTGTATGGGGATGGGACCCATTTTTACCGTGAAAGCATCTTTGAGATATTTCAGTTTGAATTAAGTTTTCTATTGGCATCCATTAACAATGCTAAAAAGGCTCCCAGGACTTTTTCCTTTTCTTGGTAGAAAGGAAAAAGCTTTCATGGCATGTGTACTTTCCTGTCTGTGACTGAGCTTCCAGGGTTCCACTTCCTTCCTTTCAGATTTCCTATAAAATATACATATGGGATAAAAATAATTAGTCATAATTCTCTTTTTGGTTGCTATAGCAATGGCAATTCCTTAGTACATCCTCTGCTCCTTCGTGGCCTTCTGAATTAATTTAGCACAAAGCAGCTCAATTTTGGAAACAAAGGCCTTTGGAAATGTGTCAAGTGTTATTACAGGGATTTTATGGTGCCCAGATCAGAATATCTAGACATTTACTGAGGGGCAGGGCCTGTGCTCATGGTTAGAAGTGAGGGCTGCTACTCCGCTGATCTCTCTCTCTCTCTCTCTCTCTCTCTCTCTCTCTTTCTCTCTCTTTTTTTTCTGTGCTTATTCTATTCTAAGAGTAACCAGTGGGGAAACACATATTTAGAATAACATTGAGTCTTTTTTCATCATCTCACACCAAAAATATATCCCCCACATTATGTGTTAATATACTTTTTTTCCTGAGTATACTCAAAGGGAAAAGTAATATAATTTAAGATTATTTATTTGTTTGTTGTTTGTGTTTGTGTGTGTGCCTACGTGAGTTTATGTACACTGACTGGGCTGCAATAACTGGTCAATATATTATAACTAACTATAATTATTTTAAGTAGGAAGTTCGCATAATTTTGTAAACATTTTCTCCTGTTACTTGTAAAACAGTGATTGATAGCTTTGACCCTATTTTGTGCAAACGCAGTTCTTAATAACACTCTGCAAGAGATGAGTCCAGAAAAGCTAAAGATGCATTTTTTGATCCCTTGTTGATTGTTCAAGCCTAGGACTCTTAAATCCTCAGTGTGGAGGTGAGCTTTCTGGCATTCCACTTTTGCCTCGAGGCTGATTTATTTCAGGTTCAGTGGGCAACAGAGTTAAGCACCTAGTGAGTGGGAAGTGATTCTTGTGCTTAGACAGAAGGCTGCTTTTTTTTTTTAAATGCATTGTTCTCACCCCTGGCATTTCTGTGCAAATTTGCTGCATTTGCAGATGGCCAAGGGCCTGGAGCCAAATAATACTCACGTGCAATGAGGGATATGGATGAAACTTCTTGTATAAGGGCAACTCTTCTTCACTCACGGACTGCAGGACTGAAATTGCCTGTAGGGGACATGGTGATCATCCTTGCTCATAGGACAAAGTCAGTGAATAAGGAAATTTGTAGCCCACAAGTTTACTTTTCCTTGATGAAGGAATATTGGACAGGTGTGGCTTTTTAAGCTGTAATTATGAACTTGAATCCTTCTGTTGCCTATAAACAATGTCTAGTTGAGAACAGGCATTCTATCTAGGGGAAACTGTAAAACTTGGTGAGAAAATAAATAGACTGAGTAAAAGCTGTTCTTATAGTCAAGTGTTCTGAAAGAACGAGGCGATGTGCCTGGAGGAAGAAAGTAATGATGGGGAGGCCTTTGTCTCTAACTTTTTTTTTTGCAACTCTTAATACACACTTCTAAAGAAATATGTGAGAAATAGGAGGACTCTAGGTGGATCTCTATTTTTGAGGCTAGCCTGGCCAACATAGTGAGTTCTGGGATAGTTATGGCTACACACAGAAACCCTGCCTCAAAAAAACTGGAAGAAAGAAAGGAAGGAAGGAAGAAAGAAAGAAAGGAAGGAAGGAAGGAAGGAAGGAAGGAAGGAAGGAAGGAAGGAAGGAAGGAAGGAACCAAGGAACCAAGGAACCAAGGAACCAAGGAACCAAGGAAC
>CABHPH010159051.1:14991-28893 GCA_902168325.1 Peromyscus nudipes | reverse complement strand
GTAGGTGTGTGTGTGTGTATGTGTGGTGTGTGTGGTGTGTGTGGTGTATGTGGTGTGTGTGTGTGTGTGTGTATATGGTGTGTGTGTATGTGGTATATATATGTGTGTGTATGGTGTGTGTGTGGTGTATGTGGTGTGTGTGGTGTATGTAGTGTGTGTGTGTGTATGGTGTGTGTGTGGTGTATGTGGTGTGTGTGTATGTGTTGTGTGTATGGTGTGTGTGTATGTGGTATATATATGTGTGTGTATGTGGTATATATATGTGTGTGTATGTGGTATATATGTGTGTGTGTGTGTGTGTGTGTGTGTGTGTGTGTGTGTGTATGGTGTATGTGCACACCTATATGTGTAGGTGCTTTTGCCTGGACATCATTCTGTAAGCACTTCTTATTTTTTGAGATAGGGGCTCCCACTGGACCTGGTGCTCATGAATCCTGCTAGGTTGTCTGGTCAGCAAGCTCCAGGGATCCACTGGTTTGCCCCCTTCAGTGCTAGGGTGACAGGTGTGAGCCACCACAGGTGTTAAGCACCAGAAAAGCCTGGCTTTTTCTGCAGGTGCTGGAGATGCACGCTCAGGTCCTCATGTTCGAATAGCAGACACTGTACCCATTGAGCATCTCCCTCGTCCTAGGATGCATCCTACTTGTTAGCAGGTTTTCTTTGCTCTTTTGTTAGACATTCTACAGCATCATTCCCACTTAGCTACCATTAGATACCAACATGGAGAAATGGAAACCATCCTCCATCTTCAGCAAATGGAGGTGAACACATTTTAAATTACTTGTGAAAATTCTGACCACATCACAGTGATCCTTGGAAGGAGCCTTTTTCATCTCGTGTGAGCCTTGAATAAGTTGACAGTCACATGGGAAATGAACACAGCGAGAAACTCAAGGCCTCTAGGTTATGAGGATGAATCCACTCAAGAGCTTCCCACCACTGAGGTCGAACTGGCTGCCACAGCTTTCTGTGGTGCTCTCTGGCATTATCAGAACATCTAATGTCGCCTCAGTCAGGCCCGTGTTTCCTGGGGGCCTGGTCCCCGTGGCAGTGGATGTTGTGAGCAGGACTGTTCATTTCTTGTGCTTGCTTTGCCAAGACCTATACCAAAATAAGATTCTGTCTTTCCTTGGTGGCTTAGCAGCAAGTCCAGGGCCCAGGCTGGGGCTGTGTTGCTCCTCTGTAACCAGCCAGGTCTGTGTTACTATTTCAATGCAGGGTTCCCGTGGGCCAGCAAATCCCTTCTTACTGATCTCTGCAGTGTGTGGCAGGCATTAGCTTATTACCAGCTTCTCAGGAGGGCCCAGAACAGACTGAGGACAGTGTGTAGAACAGCCAGGAGCCTGTGTACATCCATTTGATTTGAAGTCTAATGAATGCTGCTTACCACCTGCACCCAGGCAGGGACATCACACACCGGCTCTGCTTGGCCTCATTAGATCTTGTCCCAGCCCCTCTCCCCGACTAGTTTCCTGACTAACTCCTTCCATGGCCCTGGGCCTCTGCCCACATGCGAGCCTGCAATCCACATGCTCATTCTGCTGCTCTTCTCTTCTGCATCTTGGCTTGCAACGCTGTTCTCTCCATGACGGGAGTTCCTTCTGCTGCCACCCACCACACCATCTGCGTGCCATCCCCACCATCCCTTGAGCCAACGATTTCAGAGACAGTATCATTGTCATTTCTGACCGCTTGAGCTCCTTGGAGGAAGTCTGTTTCACAAGGGCCTGTGAAGTGGCTGTGTCCACCATTGAGCAGATTGAGAACCCGGCAGTCAGTAAGGAGTATGGCGGGCCAGGGACAGCCCAGGGCTCCAGCTTACTCAGGGTCTTGGAAAGTGACTTGTGTCACCAGTGTCTTGGGGGCCTGAGAGCTGAAGTAGGGCTGAGCGCCTATGCTGTGGTCCCTCTCAGGCTTCCTGCTTGGCCTTTGCCTGGCTCTTCGAACCTCTTCTTGGTTGTGTGGCTGCCTTGCTTCCCCATGCATGGTCCCTGCTCTGAGTTCCTGCCGGGATGGTCACTGACCTGCCTATGGGGTCATTCTGCACTAGCTCACAGTGATGGCCAAAGACCAGATTCCTAAAACAGTGTCCTGGAGACTTGAACTATCACCCTAGTCCACCCTGACGGCCTGGAGCTCACCTAAGCCAGCACAGAAACTTGTTCTGTTTCTCTGATCATTGAGCATTCACCCCAATACCTGGCTCCAAGTTTGTTTTTATTAATAAGACCTTTTAAGATTCGTGCTACAGAGAGATTTCTCGATGTTGCCGAAGTGCTTGATCTAGCACAGGCTACTGACTGAGAAGTCCATACATAAACAGATAAGTGGAATCCCCTGACATTTGGGAGATAGGAGACCTCTGACCTCAGGAAGCACCACAGGGCTCCTGTCACAGCCTCACACCATTTGAGGAACTTTGGAGAACGGGGTTTAACAGCCACCTGATTGCAAAGGACAGATATGCAAGTGAAAGTGGGGATGAATCATCCCTGCCCCTCAGAGCAGAGCATGGCAGGCAAACCTCACCACCAGACATCTGCCAGAGTCCAGAAAACCTACATGAAACCCTAAAACCAACGCTCGTAGGCGCATGATTCATGGCAGCCAGAGTGGAAATGTTCCTGCACTCATGGGTGTCTAGCTGCATAACAGGAAACTGTTCAGCTAAGAAAAGGAACAGAGTACAGATGGCCCCCAGGACAGCATGCCGCCTGAAGACTATGGTCACTGAAGACCACACATGCACAGACCATTTACACAGTTGTGCAGAAGGCAGCTTCATGGCTGCCGTGGCTTAAGCTGGCGTGGGAAACGGACAGTGACTGTAAAGGTCCAAGCACTCTCGCTGGGGAGACAAGAGTGCTCGAAAAATAATAGCAATTAAGTTTCCATTTCACTGTTCTGTGGCTTCAGTTGACCATTTCAGCAAGCAGGAAATAAATCAGAACATAAAAGAGGATGCGTGTAAACAGGGTCTGTGGCAACTTGCAGAACCACAGACGTACTTAATATTTTAAACACGCCAGAGACTGTGTGTGTCCTTCGAACATCTCGTGAGTCATGCACACGCTACACAGTAAAACGATCAGACCTTGGCATCTTCAGAGGAAAGTTCTGTTCCCAAATTACACCTCATCCACGGCCATTAACCAAAAAGCTAGACATAGATTAACATTCTGAACTCTGGCCACTGACGAGTCCTGGGAAGGGCCAGGCAGATGGGCAGCTTCAGGGTAATCCAAGGCACTGCTGCTCCCTAGGCTCTTGACAGGTCTCTGATGCGCCTTCAACCTGAAGCCCCGAGAAGCTGCTTGCTTCATGTTTCTGCAGTACCCTGGGGGAGGTCTGAGGGTTACTCAGAGACTTAAAAACAGGAACACTGTTACAGGAAGTGGTTAGATTCACAATCAAGGAGGCAGAGGTGGAGAAAATGGCCGTCTGGAAGAAGAGGGAGAGTGTGAGAATCTGGCTAACAGATGGTTCCTGCCTTGTGGACACTACCATCTCCATTTTACTGCTATAAAGCAGGAGGCTTCTGGGATCAGCAGTAAAACATCCTGTTCGTATTTATTCAGTGGAGCCAGAATCTGAACCCAGGAGAAAGATAACCTCTATGATGGTAGGGAGAATGACAGCTGTCACAAATGAGCCATTCTAGAAGTATCTGTAGAATGAATATGCTTTATTTCAGAACAATAAAAGGAAATCTTTTCTCAACATATAATGAAGATGAAGGCTGTGTGAGACAGTTGTGTGAGCAGCTCATAGCTGCATTTTTCCCCCCAGCCTGCACCACTTCACTAGGAAAGCCATTTGTGCTGTGTGTCCACTTGTGTATGCATCTGTGTGTGCACCTGTGTGTGCACCTGTGTGTGCACCTGTGTGTGCACCTGTGTGTGCACCTGTGTGTGCACCTGTGTATGCAGCTGTGTATCTACCTGTGTGTGCACCTGTGTGTGTACCTGTGTGTACACCTGTGTGTCTACCTACCTGTGTGTGCACCTGTGTGTACACCTGTGTGTCTACCTACCTGTGTGTGCACCTGTGTGTCCACCTGCATGCGCACCTGTGTGTCTACCTGTGTGTGCACCTGTGTGTACACCTGTATGTGCTCCTGTGTGTGCACCTGTGTGTGCATCCATATGGAAACCAGTGGACAACTGGTCCTCAGCGCTTTCTGCCATTTTTGAAACAGCCTTTCACTGGCCTAGCGGTCACCAGGTAGGCTGCTCTTGCCAGCCAGGGAGCCTCAGGGACCCACCTGTCTTTCTCTCCCCTGAACCAGGATTACGAGCACATACCACTGTGCCCAGCTGTTCTCAGCACGTGTTCTGGGGATGGACCTGAGGTCCCCATCCTCATGAGGCAAGCGTGTTACCAACCGAGCCATCTTCCCAGACCCCAGTTTCATTTCCCCCCACATTCTGACACAAACAGTTCAAAGGTTCCTGAGAGAGTGGTAAGACACGCCTTGGTGGTTTGAAAGGATGCTCTCCCTCTTTGCAGATGCTCTGCTTGGACTAAAAGGAGAGGGAAGGTGCAGCTGTAAGCCTGTCCTTAGGGGTCACGACTGCTAGTCACATGTAATGTACTTCTGCATTCACCACTGGGGACTAGTAACCACCCCAAACTCCCCAAGTAAAGTGTGGGACACCATGGAAACTAGCACTGTTTAATGTTGGGCTACGTGGAAAGTTCATCAAAGAGCAACAAACCAAAGAGCAAATGTTACAGGGTTTTCCTGGGCAACATCCCTCTCACATCCTTGTTCATCTCTTGACTTCAAGACGTTTCTGGTCCGAATATCCTGACCATCTCCTGGAAAACCCCCCAACTAGTGAATGACCGACTTAACAGGACACGGGACAAAGGCACTCCTACCCTTACCCCGGATCTTGCTGCAGGGAGACAGCTGCAGAGAAAAGAAGCCGGATGCACTGGTACAGGCCTGCCATCTCTGCACTCAGGAGGCAGAGGCAGGAGGAACACCAGGAGTTTGAGGCGAGCCTGATCTACATAGCCACACTGTGTCTCAACAAAACAAAACAAGAAAGAAAGGAAGAGAAAGGGAGAAAGATTTGGGGGCCTTGAACACCGAAGACTGTCCGAATTCTGAAAGATTGTTATATTGTACATGTGAGCTGCCCTGCCTGGCACACTGAAGCCCAGGGCAGCTCTAGCTCCCCTCCCCTGACAAAGGGAAACGGAGCCTCTGATGGTGACCTGACGTCTGCACTACATGGGACAGCTGAGGAAGTGGAGTGTCTAATTTGACCAAGCAGCATCAACTTGGTACCAAATCCACACAGACATCTGTTTATGAGCCAAAGGCTGCTGCTGACTGTTCCAGATGTCCAAGCTTTTGAAAAGGACCTGGGCTTGTGGCCATGAGTGTGGCCAAGTGGTTTGAGAGTTCCCTCACATGTTTCCCTCTGGGTGTCTGTGGTCATGGTCAGGATGCTCACAGTGGATGCACTGGAGCCTCCCACTTTTTGCAGGCTCTTTGTTGAAGACCATGGGAAGCCCCCTGTCTCTATGTGATCTTGGATAAATATGTATAAGCATGCACACATAGATATGTGTATATATATGCACACACATACAGAGGGGGAGGGATGGAGAGAGAGAGACTTTGAAGATATGATAGCATCCCTGCATGCCTGCATCCCTGCAACAACTGGGCAGACCTTGGAAGGCATCTCTCCTTCTCTTAACCACACAGAAAATTTCAAAGTCCTTCTGCCGTTAGCTACTCAGGAATCACCAGAGGGGAGTCGCTATGGAGCCTCCCGGCTGCTGCCACTGTTGCGGCTGACCTTCCCAGGGCCTGTTAAAGGCCAGTGTCAGGACAGACACTGCAGTGAGGTCTCTGAGCCTTGAGTGTGATTCTCGCGGTGACAGCCAGTGGAGCTGGAGGTGGGAGTGTGTGCCAAATCCTGTAGTGGGTAGCCACTCCAGCTTTGGTCTGGAAGTTCCAACACCCAATGAGGCTTCCAGAACCCATCATCTACCTATCCCTTCATTTGTGAGTTACGCCTTTAAATAAATCTCCTTTTAACTACGTGGAGTGGCCTTAGTAATTTCACCAATAAAATTCTGCCTCTCTGGGGTGGGAACTGCACTCTCTTCAGGAACGAGATGACACTGTCCTTAATAGGATTCCTTTACGGGGGGGGGAGAGGGGGGACGGACATTATAGATTTATTATATTAATGTCAGTCATCTCAAAGACCCCCAGGAAAGTGCTTGCCACACTTGTTCTAGCTACAAAACAGGTCTGGGAGGGGCCCCTGCTAGGCTTGCCAACAGTATGTTCAGATCTGAATGAAGATGACAGGAAAAAAGAATGGGACATGAAGGCGTATTCTGTTCATTTCAGTGAATCTCAGCGAAAAGTTTTTAGCTAGAGGAAAAGCTTTAGGGAAGATAAATAAGATTCCCCAAGCTAGGGAGAGAGATGGAGTGCTTTCTTAGTTAAGCTGTACTTAGTTTGTGAGCACCCGTACAGTAGCCATGAATAACAGTGGTCAGGACAGAAGGAGCCAATCGTGGTCCATTCTGATTCTAACGACCGTAAGTCACAGCAAGTTACTCAGGCTTCACTTGCTGGTAGAGACACCAGCATCTTCAACTTATCATGGTGAACTCTGTAGAAACGGCTAATAGTCCGGTTGCCACTGTTGACCTGGCTCGGTTAATATTACATAGTTAACAGGAGGTCACCTGCTGGGATGCCCAACAAACCTTCTTGGCAGATATGCAGATACGAGAGAGACAGGATGTGCTGTAGGTAGTGTGGCTTAGTGGCTTAGTTGCTAAGTGGCTGGAGCTGTCTCTAGGTCCACGTACAGGGCAGGAAGGTTGGGAGTGGTAATTACCAACAGCTTTCCAAATATGTCACATTTAACTGGCAGCAGATAGGTGATTTCCAGGAAATGTGGGCGCTCCAGGGGGGGAGTGTGATGGGCTTTGGGGTGAAATCGGACAGAGGGAGCGGGAGGGAAGCGAGGAACACTCGCTGAATCCCAGGACGGCAAGGCACATGTTTTCCTTCTTGATATTTTATTTCTAACACGTGTAAGATGTTGACTTGGAAGTGCCCTTGAGAGAAGCGACTTCCTTAAGGATCCTTCTGGGAAACCAGGGACATCTTGGCTCTCATGCTGGCGGTGGCCCACACCCAGAGCATTTGTACGAGGAAGTTAACCGGAAAAGCGTGATCCACGGCTTCACCAAGGAAAAGGACCTTCCTGAGTGTGTCAACTCCACAGCAGACCTCAGGTCCTTGAAGAGTAAGGACCTTCCTAGAGGACACTGGAGCCCCTAAGTCCAACGACACATTCAGACAAGGGTTTGACAAAATGTGAAACAGTTCCTTTACTGGTGAAGACCAAATGGAGGTGCTTTTGAATTGCGATCTGACCTAAGATGCTTAAAATACTCCAAGGGATCATGGTGGGCACACGATGTCTCCGATGGACCCTCCAGCAGGGAAGACTCTCAGCATTCCTGGGCCTCAGGCAAGGCATACTGCTCCCCAACTGGCCAAAGCCCATCACATCTGCTATTTGTGCCTCGGGAGACTGTACCCCCCTTTGTTCTATCTGCTCGTTGTCCTATTGTGGCTCTGCTGACCCTAAGTGACTCTGAGGCATTTCTAAGGTGGGGCTCTCGGGGAGCAGGCCATCGAGCCTTTTAGGCACAGGCAGCTACGGCTGTTCTGGGGGGTCAGCCTGCACAGCTGTGGGCTCCCTGGAATTGTTACTCAGCGCTCTTCTCCTGCCTGGAATGGCTCTGCTAGGCTCACAGCTACCACTCTGTTCTGGAGAACTTCGGCTCCCTGTGAGAACAGCTTCAATAAATGGGAAAGGACAGTGTCCCTGGACAGTTTCACCCACACACTTTCCTGTCCTCCACATGAGTTCCCATCGTAGAGGCAGCTCAGCCTTGGTGGAAGGGGTCCTACACACACCCACACACACACACCCACACCCACACACACCTGTATGCACATGCTGCACACATGCACACATCTATATGTATCTGCCAAACACACATACACACTGGTATGCACTCACTGTACGTGCACACACCACACATGTGCACACAACAGCTCAGCCCTAAGAAGTAGAGAATGGGGAATTTGGTGGACTTCAGAGGTCTGCAGAAGCTGTGCCCAGGAGAGGAGGTGTCTGAGAGAGGAGGTGTCTGAGAGAGGAGGTGTCTGTCAGAGGAAAGAGGGGAGAGCTGTGTTTCCCCCATCATGCTCTCAGTATTGAAAAAGCTGCTCCTAGCTGGGTATAGTGGTGCCCGCCTTTAGTCTCAGTGCCCGGGAAACAAAGGTGGGCTGATTTCTGTGAGTCTAAGGCCAGCCTGGTCTGCATAGTGAGTTCCAGGATACCCAGGGCTACAGAGAAACCCCATTAAAAATCCCCAAAACAAAACAAAAAAACCAAACCAAACCAAAACAATAACAGCAAACTCCAAACCCAAAACCCAACTCAATTAGAAAAAATAAAAAATAAAAAAAACAGCAAAAACAAAACAAAACCCCCAAACAGAAAGAAAAAGCTGTCATTAAGACCCACACCCTCTTTTGAGATTTAGGAGTGAACAGACTGACAAACATCCCCCATCTCCCATGGGCTCACCTATCAGGCAGGGACCAAGCAACAACTAAATAAATTAGAGACAGTGACCACCGGGGTGGGAGACAGTGCCCACTCTCTGCACCCTTCTTCTTCTCAGTGCCTCATACGGAGGAGGGCCTGCCTGACACTTCTGGTCAGAAGACCTGGAAGGAAGTGATGAATGCTGTTTTGGTTGGCACTATAGCCTCCAGCTGGAGTGCCATCCGTCCTGTCTCTTCCCGGACACTCCCTGTTCTGCCCTTCGAGCTGAAACACCAAAAGCAGCTGGGAGTTTGAGCCTCTAATATTTCGGAGTTCCTATGACAGGTTGGTGTGGCTCAGCTGCCTCAGTCCATGACAGGTCACCAAGAAAGGGACACTGAGCAGATTCTTGCAGGGGTCCCCTCCTGGAAGCCAGAGAAAGAGTGTTAAGGAGGGGGTTAGCCTGCTTGTACAGTGCCCTCTAGGGGTGCGTTCACGCACGTTCAGGCACACTCAGGCCACTTTCTGCAGTTTAGCTTCGGTCACAGCAGGCCTGGCTACCGCTTGGTCTGCAGACAGACTTCGGCAGCATCCGCATTGTGCTGGTTTTGCAGCCATGCAGCACGCAGGAGCGATAGGGCCACGGAGACTTTTCAAAGGAAAGTCCAGGAGGCCAGACCATGTGTGGCAGGATCAGGAGTTCCATGGGGGTCCCCTGAAAGCACGAGCCCTAAGTGTGAGGGTGAACCGAGGGACACAATGGAGACCCCAAGAAGAAGTCAGAGGTGCCAAGAATGATGGCGCATCCTCTGCGAAAGGGCACAGGCCGTAAGCCGAGGAGAGGCCAGGTGGGTTGCAAACGGCAAGGACATAGGAGTGGGGGTGCCCACGCCCACTGGTCACGTGTCTGCTGGGCATAGCTCACTTGTCCTATCATGACTGCTCTTCTAACCTGGGAAACGGAGCTGTGAGGGGGGCACTGAATGGATGCTGGTAGAAGAATGCTGGCCTTTGCCTCATGGGTCCCCGAGGCTGTGTTCAGGAGGAAGAGGAGGATACTCACTCATCATTTGCCCTGCGTGTTACACACGGACCTGCCAGGGGTGCTGTCTGTCCTCTGGGTTTCCATGCTGCTTCCCTGGGCCTTCCTGGCTGGTTTTCCTAGTGCTTCTTTTAGTAATGGGGCTGGGGTGGGATTTAGCTGAGCTAGTCAAGAGCAGGAGAAATATCATCATCTAAGCGATTAAACTGTGGATGAGCCTGACATCAGCTGAAGTCACTGGATGGTAAAGGTCATGGGAATCTCTTAAAAGATTAAAGTCTGGGTCACAAACTCAAAGGCCTATAGGGCTGAGCAGGCCGCTCTGATAAGATCCTGGAGACCGTGGTCCTGGACACCAGGCAAGTGCAGTTACATCAGAAACCAGCTATTTCCCAGGCTTTACTGTTTCCAGAGAGGCTGGAATTCTAAACTCTCAAATGTGACCACATAGGAGAGCAAGTGGTTTTCAAAAGGTACTAATCAGGAGCCCCATAAAAAGTCAGTGGTAAAAAAGATCAGCACACTGAACAAGGGACAGTTCTATCAGATAGTTGGAGTATCCTCTAACCCATCAATTAATTTATATCCCTTAAATTTAATTTATGAATTAAGTATATATATATGTATTTGTATATGTATGTAAAGAAATAAAATAAATGCAGTATTTCTATTTTAGTGTTTGTGTGGGGGGAGGAATAGAGAATGAAAATCCTAGATATAGAGTGCACACTTGGGTCCTGGGGGAGCTCTGGGCAAGTCCACACCGACACGAAGACTCCACTTATCAGTCAGTTAAAATAGCACATGCCCCAAACCAAGAGCTCAGCGTAGGGCAGGAGGCTGAAGGCCACACCCCTGCAAGAAGCGAGACCTCACTCCTGCAAATGCAGCTCCATGGGTCCCCACTAAGCAGGCAAATGAAGCAGCTGAGTGAAGTAAGACAGCGGGCGTGGGGGTGGGGCTGTGCTGGGGAACACCTTGGGGCTCCATCTCAGAAACGGAGGTTAAGTGTGGAGAGCGGAGACTTCCCTCCTCCTCATCTCCTGTTCTGTCCTTTCAGCTAGAGCTCTGGACGAGGCACGGTCCCTCTCTTCCCAGCTGTTTTTGCAAAGTCTCCTAGCTTCTCTGCATCCTCCCGCTGAGGGGGTCTCTCTACAACAGAACGCTCATCTGGTCCTTCAAAAGCAGCAACAGCAGCAAAACCCAGCTCTGCTTTTCATGTGTCAACCTGGGTTAAAATGTCCCCTCCATCGCTCTACTGCTTCCTCTCACCCCGACCCCCTTGGCCCCACCCTAGAATATTGCAGTGCTCAGAGGGGACTTAATGACGGGTGTGGTGGAAGTGGATGGATCTGAGCTCAGATCACACCGAGAGACATATCTACAACATTCACGGCATTCTTCATAAATGACATTTTTACTAGGACATTCTGGGGGCCAGTGACTAATGAGGTACTAGCACCAAAAGTCATTCAGTTCTTCTCTGGCACGTGAACCACTCACAAATGGGCACTTCTTCCTAGTCATGGTTGATGGAGACCAGCAGAAACGCTAACAGACCTGAAACAGCATCAACATGGCTGCCCTCTGGGTCTGTCTGTAAGCAGGGTCATACTGCCTCGACCTCCTGAGTACGGGGATTACAGGGGTGCAATGGAAATGGACAGAAGGAAAATGGAAACGCCTGAGGAGAGTGTAAGCTGACAAGTGAACCAGATGAAGCCTCTCTGTCCCTAGACAACATTCTCTTGTCCTTTACCTGGGACTCATCACTCATCCCTAGTGGGACAGGGGATGAGGGGGCTTCAGCTTCTGGGAGCACTAACTACTATCTGGGTTTTTCCCAGCATGGGACCTGCATCCCTGTGCCTCCAGACACCCATCCACTGCCTAGCTTAGCAAGGTCCAGTTCTGTCCGTGGGTCAGATATGGTCTGTTAACTGAAGGCAAAGGCTTTGACTGATAGTTATCACAATAAAGAAGCCATTTAACATTTTATGGACAATGACCACCATGTAACTGTCATCTCAGGTAAAAATCTAAGCTGGAAAATTCTTAGCATTCATTCAGCACAACTTGGCATCATTTAAAATGTCTGTGTAAAACTCTTTGTAATTTTACTAACTGACATGACTGTATGGCACACAGCAGTGAGCACAGGGCTCAGGAGGATCAAGCTGGAGGGTTGTAGTGAGTTCTTGGTCAACAGAGGAAGATCTTGTCTTAAAAACCAAATAAATGAGGCTGGAAAGATGGCCCAGCAGTTAAGAGCACTTGTTGCTCTTGTAGAGGACCTGAGTTTGGTTCCCAGCACCCACATAGTGGCTCACAACCGTCCATAACTCCAGTTCCAGGGGATCCTGGTCCTCTGACCTCCTCAGGCACCAGGCATGCACATGGTGCAAATCCACCCATGCAGGCACACACCCATATGCATAAAATAAATAAAACCAAAACATTAAAAACCTAAATAAACATAGATAAATAGGAGCTGATAGCCACCTCCTCCTGCCTGGGCACATGGGGACACTTCACCATTCACAGGGTGGCCTGACCCCGCCTCACATTTGAGGAGTTTAAGAAGCAGATGGGCAAAAATCATACAGCTCTGCCACATCCCGTCTGACACAAGGTGTCACTGCCCATGCGGGTGGCCAAATCTCACACTTAAAGGGGACACTCCGCCACAGCTGTCATGACGGCCATAGCTGCATCAGAGTTTTCGATAACCTATGGCTTCCAGTGTGCCCCCTTACTGTAGGCTGACTCACGCTATGGGAAACAGAGAGACAGGTGCATGAAAACATCTCTGATGAATATGTTTTCCTTCAACACTGCACACATGCAGGTCCATGTCCATCACCTGAATATCCTTGTAACTTTCAGTAGGATTTGACCTCACCTGTGTGTGTCTCTGACACACATGTGAAATGATAAGGGCAGCTGTGGAAGGGAGGTGTGACCTGGTGATTAAGCTATCCTTGCCCACGCCACCTGTCAAGCTTGGGCAGCTGGTGCACATGTCAAGTTGTGCCTCGGGCCCCAGACAGTCTGGAACCAGTCACTCCTACAGAGCAGTGGAGCCCTCTTCTGGTGACTGTTACACATTGCTAGAGTAAATTATGGATGTTGAAACTGCTCATTTTAGAGAGGGCCTGCCCAGGAGCAGCCCTGTTTTGAGAGCTTGGGTAGGAAGCAGGTGGGGGCATGTGGCCTTTCTTCTCCATGGCCTACAAATGACAGGATGGTATGTGACATGTGTGTGGGTGGCTCAACAAAGTTTAAAAACTGGCTGGTTGAAAAATAGCCTGGTTCCTTCAACTGGGGACAACCTAGTTCCCTAGGCTACTGTGGCCTGCAACATTTCCTTCCTCCTGGGTAGCCAGGCAACCAGGCCTGAGGTGTAACCACAATGCTGTCAGAGGAAGAAGACAGGGAGAGAGATTTAGCATTGTGCCTGCTGACACTCCCTTGAGACTGAAGGACCTTTCAGTGGTATTTAACCCATTACCATAATGTCTCAAGGCGTATACACTGCTGCTTAACCAAGGAGCGCCTCTGGCCTGGAAAAGACCCAGAGAAAGTGTGTCTGGATGCAGTTGACTGACTTAGTTTGCGGCTTAGAGCTATCAGGTGTGTGCCTAGTCAACCCTGCCGGCAAACTTCTCCATGGTGTCCAGTTCGTCCCATCCAGGGGCTCTTTCTTAATGGAAATAGCACCCCACCCCCCCACCACAATGTCCAATATCCTCGGTGTGTGTCCTGCTAGCGGAGATGGGTTTCACTACCTTCTACATCCTTTGCCTGTTCTTCTGATGTAAAAAACGAACGTTTTCTGAGAGCACAAAGATGCCCATGGTTCACAAAACGTAAGGGCTTGCTTTCCTGAGCCTACTGGGCAGTTAGAGAAGTGCTTATGAAGTGGCAGGGGCTGGTTTCATTGGGAGCCACGTCTGTACCACCATCAGTTTATAAAGAATTCTCCCCTAAGGGTCACAGTCAATGAATGCTAAGCCTGACAACATGAGTTAGATCCCTGGGACCCACGTGTTGGAAAAGAGAGTCAACTTCCAAAAGGTTGTTCTCCTCTGACATCTACCAGGACACACACACACACACACACACACACACACACACACACACACACTCCTGAACTACACCACACATACAAAACACACGCACTCACACACACACATACACATACACACACACCTGACCTACACCACACACACACACACACACACA
>CABHPH010159051.1:1775-14591 GCA_902168325.1 Peromyscus nudipes | reverse complement strand
CGCGCGTGCCGCAACAAAAACAAAAGTCCCGAACAGACAAACGAAAAGCCCAGCCAAGGCCGTCCGAGCTTTCTTTCTCCACCTGTCCTCTTTCACCTTTAGCCTGGAGTTTCCGTAGACGCCGGAGAAGGGCAGCAGGCAAGGTTATCAAGTTCAAGGGCAGAGGCTCAGCCGCTCCCCAGGCAGGTCCTCGTCTGCGTCACTCAGGATGGCTGAGGACCCAGGGTACGCAGACCCTCCCGGCCTCCTGACTCAGGGTTGTGTGAACCTAGCACATCCAAGGCGGCAGGATCCTCACATGCCCTTGGGCTCTGACTCACTCGGGATCAGAGTGAGCTGTGCGAGCGTGTGTGAGGGTGACTTGGATCCTGCTACAGGCTGCAGCGTGGGAGCTGCCAACAGCCTTCATGCCGCAGGCACCCCTGTCCCAGGTCACTGTGGAGGGACCCGTCACTCCTGCATGGCCGCTGGCTCCCACCTTCTAGCCAGGAAACTGTCCCCCGGGCCACCTCACAGCTTCCGGAATCTGCATTCACAGAGGGGACTCACAGGGGCCTTTACAGCATATAGTTCATGTGTTACATACTTTTTGTGTGTGTGTATACACATACTCACACACACGTGATGGTGTGTTTGATTTACTATGATTATAAATAAGCTGAAAAGCAATTAATTAGGACCAGATCCACAGCTCAGTGGTAAAGCACTCACCTAGCACGCATCAACTCCTGAACTCAATCCCTAGCACAACTAATACTGAAGACGACACTTCCTTAAAGAGAATGTAAGGCCAGGCATACACACTTTGTGCTTCCTTTGGGACCTCTGACGTGCCTCTGTGTGTACAGATGCGCACTAGTTCTGTGTCCATACTTGGCAAACACAAGTAAAGAAACCCTAAGCATTGTATAAGCTGATATTGTGTTCTGTACCGTGCCTCGCCCTGAATGTTTTAAATTGCGCATCTTGCCGTCATGTACCCTGTGGGAGCCCGTTTTTGGGTTCCTCGTGGCTTTCTTTACCCAGTAGGTCCCCATAGAGGATGATTAGGGCCACGGGCCTGAGTGCAGGTGTCTGAGATGGTCTGCACTTGGCTGTGCTGGGGGAGGAGGTCTTTTGCTCCACCCCTTGGTGTCTCTATAAAAACCCTGGGGCAGAGACAGTCGGGGCCCGTTGGAATAGGTTCCAGGCCCTCTCGAGGCTATCCTTTATTTTCTATCTGTTTATCTCCACAATAAACCCTTCTATCTAATATTTCCTGCTGCTCACACTCAAGAAAACTCTGGGAAGCTGTGGGGTTGGTGGGTAAACGTCCCACAGTACCCACACTACATGTCTTCTACTCTTCCCTCTGCCCAGGCCCCAGGAGCTACTAAAAAAATGAACACCTCAGTTCCTAAAGACAGGAATGCCCCCAAGAAATTCCTGTGGAAATGGACACAGCTAAAGAAATCGGGAAAGCCCGGCCCCTGCTGGCCTGCACCCACCACACTTCTAGCTCACAGTCCCCGTTTTCAGTCTTAGGGTCGCATTGTTCCCAGACACTTTTCAACCATGGTGTTTGCTCAAGAAAGACAAAGCACAGAAGGAAGGAATGTTGAAGAAACCAAGTTAATCAAAACGAGCAATAACAAAACACCAGGGTAGATGGCACTGCCTGGCGGGGGATGTGTAAAGAAAGGCTTTTGCATCAGCAAGTGGGGGCCAGGACAGGGAGTGTCCCAGGGTTGCTGGCCTCGAGTGACCGAAACCCTGAAACCGAGGCTGCATGGCCGGGCTATGATCCCTGCAGGGCCTGGCTGCTGTTTCCTCTGGGACAATGGGTTCTTAGCACTTCGCTTCTTCTGGGCCACGCTCCCCTTCCCCTGTCTCCCTAAGTGAAAGAAGACAGCAGTGTCCCTCGGCATGGGCCAGCTGCGGGAGCCCACATCGGAGGGAAGTCATGGAAGTGATAACTCAACCACATTCCACACAAATCAGATGAGGGTGTTTGTCCCCTCTGAGAAGTAGGAAGAAACAGAAAACCCACGTGCAGGGTGATGTGTATTCATGAGGCAACAGGAAGGCAGCATTTCATAGACCACAGTTATTTCCAACATCAGCTGAGTCACCGTCTGCAGCCAGCCCAAGGACAGCAGTGCACAGGCTTTGGTAAGTTTACTTCCTTGTTATGACACTGTGGGGACTTGCTGATGTCCCCACCGGCTGGCAGAGAGAGAGACTTAGGGCTATAGAGAGCAAACCTGAACACAAAATAAAATGGAATCCCGGGTCACATGGGAGAGGGTCTGCACGAGGGCAGCGAGGAGGCCTGTTCTCCATACCACTGCACAGATGTTTAAAAATGAAGATGGAGGTTGAGGAGATAGGCCCATGCGTAAATGACTTGCTGCACAAATGTGAGGACCTGAGTTTGGATCTCTAGATCCATGTAAAACCACGCACAATAGTGCATACCTGTAATTCCAGTGCCAAGAGAAGGGGATGGAGGAGGGGTCAGCCCTCTGGAAGCTCATGGACAGTTATCCTGGGGTATGCAGTGGTGAACAAGATATCCTGTTTCACATAAGGTGGGAGGTGAGGTTGTCCCCCAACCTCCACACATGCCTGGTGTCACATGCAAGCTTGTAGTCACATGTGGCAACACACAGACACACAGACACACACACATGAAGACAAAACCAAACCAAACCAGAAACAACAACAATAACAAAAAACCCCAAAGAGAAGGGTGAGAATCCCCCATCGAGAATGCATGGACTCACAATCCAGCACAGAAGGGGGCCATCCCCTCTATGCTGCTACATACCAAACACGTCACTGTCTTCCGAGGCTGTCTGAGAAAGTTTGCCCACGCTTCTCTTTTTTTCAACCTCTCCTCGGGGAAGCTCACCATCCTGGAAAAAGACAACACACAACAAATGCAGTTAGACACATGCAGATACACTTTCGGCAAGAAAATGATCTTAACACAATGTCTTCAAGTGGATGATGGGGGTCAGTTCAGGGTCAGACTCGGGTGAGATAACACAGGGGTATTGCTCTGTCTAACTGCACACATGTGCTCTGGGTCCCAGGGGATGGTTTCACAAGAGAGGGTGCCAGCGTCAGCCTGGATAGAACACAGTAGCCAGGCAATTCCTATCTGCAGATGGGTTGCCTGTGTGGGCACTCTTAGATTTCAAATGACTTACAGAGCTTTGAAGCCTAGGTAAGGCTAATCAGGAGCTTATCAGGACTCTGGGGACAGTACCAAGGCTAACACTCAGAGATGTCTTGTGTTCCTGTGAGGTAGGGAAAAGCCCACTGTGGGAGGGTTGGGTTGCCCTTGACTAGGTGGCCTGGCACTCCTGGGGATGACAGGATGAGGTGGAGAGGGTGGTTTCTCTGCCTGCTCTTTGGGATCCTGTTGAAGCTCTTGATGCACGCATGGCTATATAAGATTTATTATATTAATTGTTTTATTTTATTTTGTGTGTCTGTGTGGGTGTACATATACGTGTGTGAAGGTCCAGAGGTCACCTTTGGGTGTCCTTTCTCAGGAACCATCTACCTCATTCTTTGAGACAGTGTCTCCCATTGGCTGGAAGTCTGCTGATTAGGCTAGCCGGGCTGGTCAGCAAGCCCTGGGGATCCCCCGACTCCATCTCTCTAGCACTGCGATTATAAGCAGGGACACCATTACTTGCTTTAAAAAAAAATTATTTTGAGACAGAGTTTCACTATACAGCCTGGTTAGCCCGGAACTTGTAGGCAGGTCTTAAACTTGTGGCCACCCTCCCAACTCTGCCTCCCAAGTGCCAGATAATAGAAGTTCACCCCCATGCTTGGCTTCTGAACGTTTGTATTTGAGTCTAAATGTTTAGTCTGTAGTTTACTCGCAAGTGTAGGGAGCAGATAGGGTCCCGTTTCCTTATGTGTGTGTAATCTCACTGGTTAATTTTAATGTGTCATATTCATGCGGCATATCAAATTCAGACCCAGTCCGGTGGTTGTGTAGCACTGAACCCTGCTCCCCTTCCTATCTCCCTGCAGTCCTCAGAAAGTGAATCCCTGGGCTGGTTTGCCCCAGCCTACAGCCGCTTCTGGGGCCCTTGTCCATCACGATGATAGCCCTGCTGGGCCTCCCTGGAGACCCTCCTGTTCATTCCCATCTTAGCTGGTGCTGGGCCAACTCTGGGTGACGTCTCACAGCCACAGCACCTATGGGCAGGGAAACTCCTGCAGCTGAGAGAACAGGCTGCCACCCTTTCCAGAGCCAGCATCAACAGGCCCCTGTGTGACTGTCCACCTGCCCCCAAGGCACAGCTCTGGTGCTCCCAGCTCAGCCCCTCCTGTCCTGAGGGCCTTCAGTCTATGTCAGATACACAGTCTCTCTCTCTCTCTCTCTCTCTCTCTCTCTCTCTCTCTCTCTCTCTGTTCTTTCCTCAAAGGGGTGGGGACAGGGGTGGTGATGGTAGGCAGCAACTGAGATAACAAGCCCTAGGGTCAGATGTTAGGCTAGGTGTATACTGACTTGTGTTATTAGCCAGGCTACCTTGAGCATATACTTGACCTCTCTGTGCCTCAGTGTCCTTTTCTATAAAAGAAAGGAGATGCTAATATTGCTTGGCATGGTGTTTAGAAGTAAGCAATAGTGGAATTCATTTACACAAAGTGCTTAGAATTTGTCTGGTACAAAGAAACTGTTGCTCTAATAAATGAGATGGTCTAGAGGTGGACGTCTCCCGGGCACACCAGCCCCTGGTGCCTGTTGCTCTGATTAGCTTGGCTCTGTGCTTTTATCTTTTGGTGGGGGTGGGGTAGGGATGGGGATGGTGTTGCCTGGCTCCCCTTTCTTGGTCTTCTGTTCCCTTGCTCCAGCATTGCTCAGTGAGGGTGAGCTGCATCTGCGAGACCAGAGAGCATGTCCAAGAACTTCCACCACCCAACCAGTCACCCATGCACCCCATCTTCAGGATGCATGGGGTGCTGTCTAGAGAGGCAAACTGGACTGCAGAAGCAGAGGTGGGGCTCCAGGGTCGTTGGCTGTGCCTGAGTGACTGCTGGGAAATCACCTGATATTTCCTGTCCCTGGAACTCCCCAACTCCACCCACACGAGGACTCTTGGTAGGTAGTGGGAACCGAGTTTGATGCACGCAATGAAGATGGGCTTGACTGATGTGTGAACCTAAAGTCAGGTTCAGACCTGCAGTGCTTCATTGGTAGTGATAGGGATGTGCATGAGCTCTGGGTGGGTGGTGATACAGGGGCAGGGTGGCAGGATGCTAACATCCCACAGCAGCCAAGTGGTTCATCTCTGGAGGACCCAGCTGCAGCATCTGTCTGACTGGCCATGGATGAGATGGGTGAGAGCCATGGCCAAGGCTGTGGATGCTCACAGTCTGTATTACCGAGGGTAAGGCACACCTGCAAGCCTCCCCACGGCCACAATCCCACAAGCTGATGTTGTCTACGTGGTTAACCTACATACTAGCTGCCAACGTTCACACGTGACTGTTGAGGGCGGCGCTAGCAGGCACACAAAGCCCTCTACCGGATAGTCACATCTTTTTTTTTTTTTTTGGTTTTTCGAGACAGGGTTTCTCTGTGTAGCTTTGTGCCTTTCCTGGAACTCACTTGGTAGTCCAGGCTGGCCTCAAACTCACAGAGATCCGCCTGCCTCTGCCTCCCGAGTGCTGGGATTAAAGGATTGCGCCACCACCGCCCGGCTAGTCACATCTATTATACTTCCTGCTTCACTGGGTAACGAGTCTTACCTCCTTTTTGTTTTTCAACAAACTTTATTCCTAAGGTCTTTGGCATCTGTCACCTTCCCCAAATTTGCTCCAACTCTGTTAACTGCTACATTCCACTCCCTTCTGTGCGTTCCACGTCCCTTAAAATATATGTCTCTGTTCTAACTTCTGGTGTCTGGGTGAGGTTGCATGGAAATCAGGCCTTTCACAGAGGTAAGAAAGTTAGGGGATCATGGTGGTCTAGTGTGGGCCTGATCTGGTGATTGGCATCCTTGTCACAGGGGAAGCACATGCAGGAGAAACGGTGGAGACACAGACACAAGCCAGGACACTTGAAAGACAATGGGGCCACCTGGAGCCAGGGAAGGCAGGGAGACATCCCTCTGGCCTTTCAGAACAGCCAGCAACCTTTGGTAAGATCAAAGTCTGGTGCGTAAATTTCTGATTTATGTGACTGCTGTTGAAGCCACAAGAAGCTAACCCATCCTCACAGCCAGCTTGAGACGAGTGCTGGCACCCAGCCAAAGATGGTGGAGAAAGGAGAGCTGAGTTTGGGTACTAAGGAATTTCTAGACTCCTAACATATCATGAGCCCTTAAGCAGTCTCATTTTTCTCTGCGAGAAAAACATGAAAGAGAAACTTCAATGAACTTTGACCTTCAAATGTCAGGCAGCAGCTTCCCATGGGCCCTGAGGGGGCCTTGCATGAGGTCTGGGAGGTGGGACCAGTGCTCTAAGCCTCATGGCCATCTTCCACTTCGTCCTTCCCAGAACCTGTTCACTGGGGTCTTCATGAGACCCCAGGCAAGGAACAAAGGGGAAGGAGCTGGAGCCGGCAAACGCAGCGGAGGATCCTGGTGTGACTCAGGACCAGTCACCCGGTCACATGCCCCCTGGTTATCAGTGTCCAGACACCTGGGTGATACGCCCACCGCAGAGGAGTGTCACTTGCTATTCAAAGGCATCTAGGGGGTATAGCCACTAACAAACCACGTGGGTGCACACATAGGCACCCACACCTGCGCACGTACACTCGTGCACACGCTCACCAACAGCGTATCTAGGGATAGTCACTCACCAGTAGCAGGTTGTTCTCCTTGCATATTTGGAGGATTAATGGCTTGGTGGTGACAGGTTTTGGGGAAATGGTCAGATGACATGTTTCTACACCCTGTATAAAGTTCTGGAAGGTAGCTGAAGAGGCTCTGGGAGGGGAGGATGCTACAGTGTTCTGACTCAGACTGGAGAACACTCAGGAGAGCAGTGATGTCAAGACATGTCCCAGAGCAGCGCACTGAAGAACCGGTTGTGTGTTGAACTCTGAGCCACGGCCACCACAGACTCTCTGACTTAGAAAACACACGCAAGAATGGATTTGGAGAGTTTTGAATCCCTTAGAACCCAATGGGTCAAGAAGGATCAGGCTCTGGACAGAAGTGAAGCTCTCACCTTCCATCTAGGATGACAAGACTTTGGCTACCCTGAGGCATCTATGTCTAATACCTAAGCCCCAAAGCAGCAGCTAGCATTCGGGGCAGGGGTGTTCACTTAGAGAACCCGGAGGTTGGACAGGGGACCACACAGCTGCAGCCAGCAGGGCAGATAAGCCTAGCTTGTGTATGTGCTCTGACAATGTCACTTCATGTAGAAACAAATGTTAGGGGACTGGAGATGGGGCTCAGTTGGTAGAGTGCTTGCCTGGCATACATGAAGCCCTGAGTTCGATCCCCTGTTGTACACAAACAGGGTGTGGTGGTGCACACCTGTAATCTCAGACTGAGGAGGTACAGGCAGGAGGGTTCAAGATTCAAGGTTGTCCTTGGCTACATACACAGTGAGTTCAGGGCCACATGAGATCCTGTCTGCAAACAAACAATGTCTAAACAAACATGAGTGCCTGAAAATATTTTTTCAGGGGATCAGGGGAGAATAAACATTAAACTATAGGAAGACTATTCATCAGAGCTTATGAGATTTGCACCCTTCCTTCTCTACATCTGGGATAAAGAGGATAAGGGGCAGAGGGGCTGGTCTTCTCACAAGTCTCCATAAGCAGTGACCCATCTACTAGCCCTGGGGTAAAGAGGATGTGAGACTCTTCTTTTCAGAACAGTAACAAAGCTTCCCCCTCTTGCCCTTTCTGTCCAGTGGGTTCTGGCTGGCAGATACTGTTATCCCCCTGCCAGTGGTCACTGGGTGCCTTGGCTGGAGCCATAGCCCGCAAGCACACACTCATCTCCGACCTCTTGGCTCCTGGTCTTGCCTATGGCTGAGAGCTGGGGACTCTGACATGTGCTCAGTCACAGGGCTGTGGAACCTGGACTGTGCCAGGGCACCCTACCATGACCTTCCCAGAGAGGCAACTCTGTGAGTCGACAGGTGAGTCAGAGACCTGCATCGCTGAAACCGGCAGAGCTCCAGATTCGGAACCCCATGCCTGAGAGGGTGCACACTCTGCAGCCCTGGAGGAAGCCGGCCATTCCTGACTTCCAGGCTCAGCTTCAGGGGCGGGGGACCGAAGAGAGGTCCCAAAGTGACCAGGCAAGCTAACACAGGGTCTCCCAGACAAACGGCAAAGGCCTAGGGCTGCTTAGTTGAGAACAGATGTCAACAAAGAGCTGCCACCCTGGGGCCCTGAGGTGGAAGGGCTGCTGAGCCACTGTGGGCGAGCCCATGACAACGCCGGGAAGTGAGGTATCAGTCATCGTGGTGGGGTGGGGCAGGGCGGCCCGAGGCCACATTCATACCCACTGTGGTGGACATAATTTCGTGTCCACCATGGGGAACATAGGTTAGTGTCCACTGTCAGCACCTGGGATCAGAGACAAGGAAGCTGAGCCACCCCTCCCTTCCAGGACACACTGAAGTCCAGGGGAGTGTGTCTCCTTCCTGTCTCTGCCTTCCTCCTCCACACGGTCCAAATTCCCACTCAGGTCTCCCTGGGGACACCTCTGGGCCTCGGCTGCTCTAGATTCCTTGAGGAAGTAGCTCCTTGAGCCCCATATGATGCAGAACCCTCCCACAGCCTATGTGTGCAGCCCATGCATGCCTGCTGGGGTATTATGGGATGGAAAGACTCCGTACACTTTAAAATTTAAATCTGATGACAAACTGAAATCATTAAAGTACTGAAGTATCAGCGCAAGAAAAAGTCCTGTGTGTGCTGGTCAAAAGCTCTAAAAAAAGAAAGGTTGAATTTTTCGTTCTGCCTCCCCTCCCTTCTTTCTCTCTCGAATAGAGGGCTGATCTCAAATGCCCTATACAGGTGAGGATGACCTGGAACTCTCCATGCTCCTACCTCCACAAAATGCCAGGATTACAAGCTTGTGCCACCACACCAGACTTCACTTTCTCTCAAGCAGATTCTGTTCTTATTCTGGCTCTCCATCGAGTTAAGATAAATAACAAAGGTACCAGCTAAGGGCGAGCAAGTGGGCTCACACAGCAGGAGTTTGATTCCCAGATCCCAGGATCGAAGGAGAGACCTGGATCCTGAAAATTGCTCTCTGACTTCTACTTCTGAGTCATGGTGCGTGTGCGTGCGTGCGTGCGTGCGTGCGTGCGTGCGTGCGTGTGTGCGTGTGTCCAATAATAAAGATAAATAAATAAATAATGTTTAAAAAAGACACTGAGCTAACATCAACAGCTTGGCCAGGGGTTAGGCCCCTCCCCGTCAGGCAGGCTAGGGGTTAGGCCACTCCCCGTCAGGCTGAAGTTGAGGATAGAGAAAGTCACCCTCACGTATGGTCCTCCCTGGGCCAGGGTGCCCACATCAGGCACAGGTGACATTTTGGGGATAGAGAGGCTCAGCAGCTGCTTCTGTCCTCTGCTCTCCACCCCAGCACCTCCAGCTGTCACAATAAGGGGCAAATATTTCTCAGGGGTGAACCCACCTCTGGCAAGGAGCTCAGTCTAGAAAAAGAAGACTAGGCAGTGAAACTATGTTCATTTTCTAATACACTCGGGGGTCGTTAGTTTTCTTGAAGTGACCAACATTCTACTCTTGAAAGAATCCGAGAGCAGAGGCAGATGTCAACATCAGAGCCGGGCTGGGGGTGAGAGGGGACTTTAGTTACTAAGACAAAGGCCACCTGGGGGTGAGGTTCTTAATCTGAAAAACAAGAGCGGAGTTAGAGATCTTGGGTAGGTGGGACTGTATGGAAACTAAAAATAAAATAAAATAAATACTGTGCAAGATGGAAGACCGAGGAAGAACAAACAAGCTGCGGACTGTGGGCACAACTGTGGTCCTAGTGCTGGGGAGTGGAGCCAAGATGATCCCTGGGGCTCGCTGGTCCTTCAGACTGGCCTACTCAGTGAGGGTGAGTTCCAGGCAAGTCAGAGACTCTATCCCAAAAAATAAGTGGGCCTGAGGTTGTCCCCAGACCTCCACATGTACATGCACCCAAGTGCACATGCAACCACTCATGTGGAGAGAGAGAGAGAGAGAGAGAGAGAGAGAGAGAGAGAGAGAGAGAGAGAGAATATTTGGAAATCTCTTATCTAATGCAGATCAAGCATTTAGATTGTAACAAACTCCCACAAATCAACAACACAAAGAAGTCTAATGTAAAAAGGTGGTGGAGGACATTTTCTCAAAGAAGATAATGTGTCTGGCCGGTAGACTATGAAAAGGTCCCCAGTACCTTTATTCCTGCAGGATTCACATCAAATACACAGTGAGACTCCATCTCACACACCAGGTTGTCTGTGGTTGTGTGGTGAAACTGTACCCCCAGACTCAGCTGGCAGACATGTCAGATGGAACCTCAGATCCAGCTGTGGGGGGTATGATGGGACCTCAGACCCAGCTGTGTGTGTGTGTGGGGGTATGATGGACCTCAGACCCAGCTGTGAGTGGGGGGGTATGATGGACCTCAGACCCAGCTGTGAGTAGGGGGGTTATGATGAGACCTCAAACTGAGCTGTGGGGGGTATGATGGGACCCTCAGACCCATCTGGTGTGCATGTCAGATGGTGCAGCTGCTGTGGAAAAGGTTTTACAGTTTCTCAAAAAGTTAAACACAGATGAACAATAAATTAACAACTGTGTTCCTAGGTGCATTCTTGACAGAAATGAAATATGAGTCTATCTAAACATGTAAATATCCACAGAAGCATTATCTACAATAACTTGAAGGAGGAAGCATCCCACATACCCAGCAACCTATGAGGTAATTAAAACGTAAGATATCTCAACAACGGAACTGTAGTCAAGAGAGAGGGGTAGGGGATTGCACGGACCAAACCTTCAAAACGTAATGCTTTGGGAAAGAAGCCACACACAAAAGGCCACCCAGATACTTCCGTCCTTGTGATCTACTATAATGAGGAATATAGAGACAGAGGACCAGTGGCTTCTGAGGGATGGGGCGGTGTGACAGTTGAGGGACAGATGTGGTTTGCGCGAGTCAGTGTTCCAAAATGGGATGCTGTGACGGCAGCACACACCCTGAAACTGCACCGCACATTTTCAGTCTGTAGGTGTATGAACTACATCTTAGTAAAGATGGTAAACACACATGCACGTGCACACACACACACACACACACACACACACACACACCCTGAAACTGCATTGAACATTTTCAGTCTGTAGGTGTATGAACTACATCTTAGTAAAGATACTTAACACACATGCACGTGCACACACACACACACACACCCATAGGGCTGGGCTACAGCTCAGTGGTGGGCATTTGTCTAGCATTAGAGGATCCAGATTCCACTCAGCACTGAAAAGGAAAAAGAAAAGACTAGAGGAAAAATGACCAACACTTGTAAAGGGTCTGGTTGCAGGTTTGTGCCAAGTGGGAGCTTTAGTGTACTGTGTACCGTGCAGAGCACTCTGGCTTCATGCAGCTCTAAAGCCACTTTCCTGTGGAAACACCTTGGCTGAGTCCTGTGACATCTTACCTTAAAGCACAGCGATCGGGAGATCACTTTGGGGTGTGGTTTCAAGTGCAGAGGTCCTTAAATAATGAATGCAAAGGAATGTGCTGGGGATTTTGTTTAAGCACCGAGAAGTCACAGTGGGATAAACATTACTCAGTGTGGCTCTGAAACTGCTTATTGAGGTCTGTTACGCAACTGGACGAACAGGCTTCTATTTTAGGAGTACAGATACCTGGCTGTTTATTCCTGGATGCTACGGCTGCCTCAGCTGGCCAAGTGCGTGGGAAGGATGGTCCCTTCAGGAGGGGAGAAGTGAGGGGGATGGATCGGCTCAGCCTGGTGCTGTCAACTGCAGTGTGATGCTGCTCAGTGAATTTCAGGACTGACATGAGATTCAAAGGAACTCATCACTAAGCGATTTAAATCAGTCTCAGAAAGACAAACACCACATGCTTTCTCTCTCTTTGTGGGTCCTAGATTTTGTGCAGAGACACAGAATCATACAGACGACATGAGACAGAAGCAAGACTGTCTAGGGCACTAAGTGGATGAACAGAAATGGGGGTATGAGATACCAGAGACAGAGGGGTATGGCAGAGATTTGCTCAAAGTACTTTATATATTTGGACAAAAATGCCTTATGTAACCCACAATGGTAATTAAAAAAATAGCTCGTGGAAGGATATTTATTCAATTAAAAAGTAGTCCACAGTTTAGGAATAGGATAAAGTGATCGAAACCCCCAATCTCTTTCTGAAGGCAAATGCTTTAGTCTTGTACAATATAAAACTGCCTTGGCTCACTTCCTTTACAATAGCCCTCTATGCTTCTGAGTGGTCTCTTATTTAAAGGCTTTAAGTCAAGGCCCGTCTTTGAGGTACAGGCCATCTCTGCTTAAAGCAATAAAACCAATATATGTGGTTAAGAGTGCAGATGTCTTTCTGAATATACATTGATCTCCAATATGTGGGATCTCCCAGCATCCCCTCCCACTTGCAAGGTAGGCAAGCTTGTGTGGGTAAACCCAGTACACTCAACAGGGGCATCACTGCCAGATATCCGTGGTTATTGCCTCCTCACTGATTTTGAACTTCCAAATCCTTGGAAAGGTGGAAATAAAAGGTGTGTAGGCAAAAGCAGGCTTGAACATATCAATGAAGCAAGAATAAGGACACACACACA